>CM035429.1:124692431-124742431 GCA_020310875.1 Ceratopteris richardii | reverse complement strand
AATGCACAAGGATTCATTGTGGTAGATCAAGCTCGTAAGACACACCAATTATCTTCTTTGTGATCAGATGTGGACCACAATATCAAGAAGTACTCCACCCTCAAGTGATCACAAATGATCCATGGCGCTCTAAGTTGTAAGGCCCCCATTATGAGGACAAGCCATTGTGAGAGCTCAGACATTTGTGGAGCCCTAACTTCCAAGTTAGATGAGGTATATGTATGACCATTGATGGTAATAGATGATCTTTGTGAGCCTAACCATGAGGTTAGATAGGGCATAAACTTATGGGCCATTGGGTCTCCATTTAAGGCGAAAATAAAGGCCTTGTGGTGTTGTGAGGTTTCCCCATAGAACCATAATGGGGGGACTACAAAGGGGGGTTTGCCCCTTTCTGTAGGGTCCGGTGATGTTAGAATCTCCAGGATCCCCCAAGACTGTTGGAGTTAGACTTATGCGGAAGCACGCAAAGAGCACAAGGAAGAAGAAGAAGCTTGGAGCACAACACACAATACTGAATGTATTACTAGAGAATGTACAAAGATAAGTAGCCCATTAGGGCAATAGGCGTATATACAAGCTGGGGAAAAAAACCTCCTAAAGAGGGAAAAAAGTGCCCCGGTGGTCCTAGTGTGTTCACACACATCACTACCTAAATATATCAACAAATCCCCCCTAGGAGTGATGCGGTGAGCAAGGAGCTTGCACTCATGTATAAGGAAGTGCCAAGCTATGTGGAAATCACTCCACAAAAGGAAGTAAGCCCAAAGCTTTGCGGAAAGCTTCAAACTTCTCCCTAGGCAGAGCCTTCGTGAAAAGGTCTGCAATGTTCTCCTGCGTGGGCACATATGCCAAGCTGATCTCCCCCGCAGAGAACCTCTCCTTGACATAGTGATAATGCACCTCAATGTGCTTAGTGCGAGCATGGAACACAGGGTTCCTCGCAACTGCCAATGCGCTCTGATTGTCAGTGAAGATGGTGGTGGCAGAAGTATGACCAACACCCAAATCAGCCATAAGGAGTCCGAGCCACACACACTCAACGATCGCTGTGAAAGCTTCCCTATACTCAGCCTCACAACTGGAAGTGGTCAGAGTAGGCTTCTTCTTGCTCAACCAAGATATACAGACCAAGCATGAAGCAAAAGCCACTAGTGGACACACGAGTGTCATAGCAACCAACCCAATCAGAGTCAGAAAAAGCATGCAAATCTGGCGGTAGTGATCCCCCCTTGGGATAAAACAACCCAAGTAGCCGAGTACCACTCAAATAGCGAAAGATGCGCTTAACCGCCCTCCAATGCTCGACTCCTGGGCAATGCATAAACCTGCTCATCTGTGAGACAGCAAACTGAATATCTGGCCGAGTAATGCATAAGTAAATCAAGCATCCAAAAGCTTGCTGATAGAGAACAACATCAAATGCATCTCCAGCATCATGAAGACTCAATCGTAAACCTGTCTCCATAGGAGTTGCAATGGGTTTACAGTCTTCAAAGCCAAAACGCTTCAATAATGTTTCAATATATTTCGTTTGACAGAGCCATTCCACCATCAACTTGCATAAATTGAATGCCCAAATAGTGATGCAAATGCCCCAAATCAGACATCTCAAATGAGGCATGCGAATCAGCCTTAAAATCAACAATATGCCTCTCATGAGGACCAGTGAGCAACATGTCATCAACATAAACCACAATGATCAGAAGTACATCATTAGCACGCTTAACATATAAGGTGCTTTCAGTTGGATTGTTCTCAGAACCATGTGCAATCAGATAAGCATGTATCTTTTCATACCAAGCACGTGGTGCTTGCTTTAAACCATATAATGCCTTCTTTAACCTGCACACCTGGTTCTCATGCCCTTTCTGCACAAAGCCACGAGGCTGAAAAACATACACTACATGCAAGTCACCATTCAGAAATGCAATTTTAATGTTCAACTGATGTACATTCCAACCATGATGGGCTGCAAGTGCGTGCAAGTGAAGAGATGCTCCGAACAGTAGTCATATGACATGTAGATGCAAAGGTCTCATCAAAATCAATGCCTCTTTCCTGTGCATAACCCTTTGCAACAAGCCTAGCCTTATACCTGTCAACTGTACCATCAGGTTTACACTTCAGCTTGTATACCCACTTAGTGCCAATGGCCTTCTTGCCAGGAGGCAAGTCACATAAAGACCAAGTACCATTCTTCATTATTGCATCATATTCAGATTGCATAGTAGCCATCCAATTTTCTGAATTTTGTGCTTCATCAAACGAAACAGACTCAATCTCATCACAAAGACTAGATGCAGCCATAGCATAGCAATATGATGCAAAAGAGGCACTATGAGAGCCTGATCGGCACTAAACTGTCCACCTGTAAAAAGAGGCAGCAAAGTATCATACATGTCTTTGGAGCTAACAAATGTCTCCTTAGTACATGAAAGCAATGGTTGAATAGCATCTTCCACAAAAAAAACATCACTGCTAACCAGAATGCATTTAGTGTGTGGATGATACAGACGATAGCCTTTACTTTCAGAACTGTACCCAACAAAAATACATTTTACTGCTTTATCATCCAATTTTCTGTGGTGTTGTTCGGGCACTAATGCATATGCCAAACAACCAAAAACACGTAGATGAGCAACAGATGGCTTGCGATCATGCCAAGCCTCATATGGAGTGATAGACTCCAACGCTTTAGTGGACACCTGTTAAGTACCTATGCTTCACACATGACAGGCTCAAGTCAGAAACTATGTGGTAAAGCCTGACTCTTGACCATATACCTTGCCATCTCCATGAGAGATTTGTTCTTTCGTTCAGTAACTCCATTCTGTTGAGGTGTATACGGCATTGTACACTGGTGCTTTATCCAATGTTCAGCCAGAAATGCATTGAAATCAGAAGACATATATTCCTCCCCTCGATCTTAACGGAGGGTGCCCATTTTACATGCTGACAGATTTTCAGCCAAAACCAAAAACTATTTGAAGCACATGAACACTTCGGACTTTGCCTTCAATGGATATACCATGCATGCCTGGAAAAATCATCAATGAAAGTCACGAAGTAAAGATTATTTCCAAAAGAAGGTGTCTGCATAGGAGCACAGACATCACTATGTACAAGCTCCAATTTCTGAGTAGCCCGAACTGAACCATCTTTTGGAAAGGATGAACGCTTCATTTTGCCCAAAATACAACCTTCAAAAACATGTTTTCCAGGTGCCTCAAGTTTGGGCAAGAGGACACCATTTTAGATTTCTGTAGGTGTAGCAAACTAGCAAAATTCAGATGACCAAAGTGTGCATGCCAAAGCTTTGCATATGACGTAGCCTGAGAATCATGTAGTGCACATGCAAAATCATTGCCATTTAACAAATCATGAACTGTACACCTGTCATCAACAAATTTCATAACCAAGCCAATCTTGGCTAATGCAGAAACTGATAACAGGTTCTTCTTGATCCATGGCACAAATAAAGCATCTGACAAAGTGAAAGAACTACCATCAGCACTAGTCAAAATGATCTTACCAACTCCCATAACAGGATAAGAGGAGTTGTTGGCGCGTGTAATAGTATTCCCTGTAGGGGCAGGCTCGAGTGAAGAGAAGAAATTGTGCTGCGAGGTAATATGTTTGGTTGCCCCACTGTCAAAATATCAAACATCTGACATGCACTTCTCATGAGAAGATGGGTCAAAACTGGAGACAGTAGTAAATGCTCATTCTTCTTCCTGCACAAGATTAGCGGACTCTGTTTTTGGTGTAGAGGCCTCTGCAACAACCATTCTAGCCTCTTTCTTCTTTGCCTCTTTAGCAGCCAATTTTGGACAGTTCTTTATGATATGATCATTCCCTTTAAAGTACTTACAAAACAATTTCTGCTTTTCTGATTTCTTCTCATCTTTATCTTCCTTCTTCGAATGTGCAGAATTAGCAGATTTCTGCTTACTAGTTGAAGAGCTCCATTTTCCTTTGCCCTTCTGACTAGCTAGGAAAGCTTGATCTGCAACTCGCATAATGGACTTGTTCTACCTGGATTGATATTCCTGCAACAGAACAGAGACTAACTCCTCAAACGATAAGGCATTTGGATTTCCTTTCATCATCAATCGAAGAGTATAAGCAAAACTCTGATATGAATCAGGAAGACCATTCAGAACGGTCTGCACAAGTGAGCTATCCGTTATAACCTAATCAGTAGAAATCAACTGTTCCTTCAAGTCTTTGATCTTCGTTAGGAAACTGTCCATAGAATCACCTTCATTCATGTGCTCACTCTCCAACTGTTTTCGGAGGTAAGCAACGCGAGCCTCATTCCTAGCTTGGTACAATGTGGTCAGTGTATCCAAAGCATCCTTAGCTGTTCTGCAAGAGCGAATGTGAGGAATAATGGCACGTTTGATAGACAAAGCTATCAATGCATGTGCCGGGGCATCTCTGCCATCTGAGCGAATCTGCTCTGCAGTAGGTGAAGCAGAAACCGAAGCATGAACAGGAATATGCAAAATATCATCATCTTCGACACCCGTACATCAATGCGGGTGTCACTAGAGTATCAAAGAGCCACCCCTTAGTCCGGGGCTCCTGAAAATGTTGCCTGAAAGCAGCGTCTCTCCAATCCTGTAAGTGCCGCATAGCCTCGTGTCAATCTATCTCTCGCTTCTTGTGCCATGGAGAATACCCCTGTGCTTCTCGAGAAGGTGACACCTAAGTAGACATAGGAGTCCACTACCTCTATCTGTCCTCCGGCTGCGGTGAAGAGGCGCGATGGCGTACTGTCCTGGAGGTATGGAAGATCATGACCTTGGTCTTTCCAAGGTTCACTATGAGTCCTCTCTCCATGCAGAAGGTATCGAGCGCATGTAAATGTGACTGTAGCCCCTCCTGTGACTCTGAAAGCAGGACAATGTCATTAGCATATAATAATATGTGTACTAGCGTACCTCCGAGGTCTCCTCCTAGCCCTCTTGCTCGCTGTATATAGTCCGTGATCTCGTCGATGTAGAGACCAAAGAGAGTGGGTGAGAGAGGGCAACCTTGTTTCACACCAATGGTGCTAACAAGGCTGTCTGATAGGCCGCCGGGGCAGCGCACCCTGCCTGTGACTCGTGCGTACAAAGCATGGATGGCCCATAACATGTCTGATGGTATCTGTAACTCTTGGAGTCTCCGTAGTAGTCTCTCTCGAGGAACCATGTCGAAGGCTTTGCGGAAATCCACTAAGCAACAATATAGTCTCCTCTTCCTCACTTCGCGCTCTCAATCAAGCAACGAAGCACGAAGATATGGTCGATAGTGGAAAAAGTGCGACGGAAACCTGCGTGATTGGGTGTTCTGATCTCAGCTTCCTCAGCGTGCGTATTGAGCTCTGCCTCTAGTACTGCCCCATAGATCTTGGCCAAGATGTGGCCTATCATAATAGTCCTGTAGTTCCCTGGGTCCATCATATCGCCGGACTTATGGATAGGCGCAATGGTATGCATAGTCCATGAGTCAGGTAATCCCTCGACCAAAGCACGGTTTGGGGGGGGGGGAGGGAGGGAGAGAGAGAGAGAGGGAGGGGGGGGAGAGAGAGAGAGAGAGAGAGAGAGAGAGAGAGAGAGAGAGAGAGAGAGAGAGAGAGAGAGAGAGAGAGAGAGAGAGAGAGAGAGAGAGAGAGAGAGAGAGAGAGAGAGAGAGAGGGGGGGGGGGGGGGGGGGAGGGAGAGAGAGAGAGAGAGGGAGGGGGGGAGAGAGAGAGAGAGAGAGAGAGAGAGAGAGAGAGAGAGAGAGAGAGAGAGAGAGAGAGAGAGAGAGAGAGAGAGAGAGAGAGAGAGAGAGAGAGAGAGAGAGAGAGAGAGAGAGAGAGAGAGAGAGAGAGAGAGAGAGAGAGAGAGAGAGAGAGAGAGAGAGAGAGAGAGAGAGAGAGAAAGAAAGACTTTTTAACGTCTATTAGAGGCCAAAATCGGCCTATGAGACAAAACATATACATCAGTATGATCCAATCCACTGTGATCCAAAACGAAAATAAAGTGCGAGTACTGCAAACGGGTATAAAAGGAGGGATCGTAGCTGGTATCAAGGGTGTGGGGTGCTATGGGTATGCACTCTATATGCTCAATGGGTGAGATACAAATATGATATGCATAGGGAGGGGAGGCTCGATGGTATCACAACCCCCTAAATGCTTGGAGTGGGTGTAGGAGGGGGAGGGAGAGAGAGAGAGAGAGAGAGAGAGAGAGAGAGAGAGAGAGAGAGAGAGAGAGAGAGAGAGAGAGAGAGAGAGAGAGAGAGAGAGAGAGAGAGAGAGAGAGAGAGAGAGAGAGAGAGAGAGAGATAAAGAAGAAAGAAAGAAAGAAAGCCTTTTTAACGTCTATTAGAGGCCAAAATCGGCCTATGAGACAAAACATATACATCAGTATGATCCAATCCACTGTGATCCAAAACGAAAATAAAGTGTGAGTATTGCAAACGGGTATAAAAGGAGGGATAGTAGCTTGCATCAAGGGAGAGAGAGAGAAAGAAAGAAAGACTTTTTAACGTCTATTAGAGGCCAAAATCGGCTTATGAGACAAAACATATACATCAGTATGATCCAATCCACTGTGATCCAAAACGAAAATAAAGTGTGAGTACTGCAAACGGGTATAAAAGGAGGGATAGTAGCTGGCATCAAGGGTGTGGGGTGCTATGGGTATGCACTCTATATGCTCAATGGGTGAGATACAAATATGATATGCATAGGGAGGGGAGGCTCGATGGTATCACAACCCCCTAAATGCTTGGAGTGGGTGTAGGAGGGGAGGGGAGAGAGAGAGAGAGAGAGAGAGAGAGAGAGAGAGAGAGAGAGAGAGAGAGAGAGAGAGAGAGAGAGAGAGAGAGAGAGAGAGAGAGAGAGAGAGAGAGAGAGAGAGAGAGAGAGAGAGAGAGAGAGAGAGAGAGAGAGAGAGAGAGAGAGAGAGAGAGAGAGAGAAGAAAGAAAGAAAGAAAGCCTTTTTAACGTCTATTAGAGGCCAAAATCGGCCTATGAGACAAAACATATACATCAGTATGATCCAATCCACTGTGATCCAAAACGAAAATAAAGTGTGAGTATTGCAAACGGGTATAAAAGGAGGGATAGTAGCTTGCATCAAGGGAGAGAGAGAGAAAGAAAGAAAGACTTTTTAACGTCTATTAGAGGCCAAAATCGGCTTATGAGACAAAACATATACATCAGTATGATCCAATCCACTGTGATCCAAAACGAAAATAAAGTGTGAGTACTGCAAACGGGTATAAAAGGAGGGATAGTAGCTGGCATCAAGGGTGTGGGGTGCTATGGGTATGCACTCTATATGCTCAATGGGTGAGATACAAATATGATATGCATAGGGAGGGGAGGCTCGATGGTATCACAACCCCCTAAATGCCTGGAGTGGGTGTAGGATATAATGCATCGGTGGGTAAGGCATCATGGCGATCCTCAAAATGCTCTGGGCGTCCAAATCGATAGGGGGGGGAGAGAGAGAGAGAGAGAGAGAGAGAGAGAGAGAGAGAGAGAGAGAGAGAGAGAGAGAGAGAGAGAGAGAGAGAGAGAGAGAGAGAGAGAGAGAGAGAGAGAGAGAGAGAGAGAGAGAGAGAGAGAGAGAGAGAGAGAGAGAGAGAGAGAGAGAGAGAGAGAGAGAGAGAGAGAGAGAGAGAGAGAGAGAGAGAGATTATTGTCTTCGAAAGGCCAAACTTGGCCTATGAGACAAAATGATGTACAACTGTAGTAACCTTTGTGTAGAAATAAAACGGAACAGTACTCGCTACACAAAACTGTGTAGGCTGAAAAAGGCTGGAAACAACCAGAGGATAGTGTACCGGGTGATGGAGAGGTAGTGGGGATAATGTAATAATGTAGTGGTGCATTGGGAGATGTGGCTCTGACTCTGCAGATAATGACCACCTAATACATGGGGGCCCATGATGGGAGTGAATATATATATCTTAACTACAGATAATGGGTAGGGGTGGATGGAGTATGTGATACATCGGTGGTAGTCTCAGTGTCTCATGAAGGAAGGCTACCCAGGTGGTGGTGCGCCTCTGCTCCATCATGTGGTCATGGGCTATCATGATGCGTGAAATATCCTCTTGGTATAGTCGTGTCAGGGGAGCACTAGATTGTGCTCTCTGACTACAATAGACAAGATTTTGGAAATACACTTCTGATTACAAGATCATCCACGAAGGGGAAATGATACAAGAATACGTGACTGATACAAGATGTCCCACAACTCGGGACTGATAGGTATGAACAACTCGACTAGAGATGATACAGGAGATCCCACAACCCGGGATCGTAAGTATGAAACAAAATCTCTAGATTACAAGAACTCCCTTCTGGGAGATGAATTAGATACAAGAAAGAACTCGACAAGATCTCGTACTAAGAGATTACAAGAGGACAAGACAAGATGTCGAGGATACAAGACTAGACAAGACTGGAACAAGGAACAAGACAAGAACATGAACTGGAACTTGGAGAGTACTTACTTGGCAGTCACGACTCCTTGAGCTCCCAAGACTGGTATTGGCAAGTCTGATTATGAATGTGGCCAACCCCTCCTTATATAGGTTTTCCAATGGCGGTTCTAGGGCGGTTACGAATTGATGATGTCATCGATGATGTCATCAATTCGAAGCATGGTCTTTGGATGTCAGAATCAAGCAAGAAGACAATCGATCTTAGGGTTTTGGCACGTTCCGGACGCAATGGAAGCATTAGTTTCCCCAAATTCTGAACCAATCATGAGATATAGGATTCACATGGAATCTGAGATTCAAGATGGTTTCCTTTGTCCATGACATTACCTCTCCCTCAAGCGACGAGTTCTACGAGGAGCGGTCTCGGCTTCATTGGATTTTTCTTATGGAATTCTCGAACCTTGATTGGTGCTCTTTGAAGGTTTTCTGCAGGTTCCCAAGTACGATCATTGATGTTATACCCTTTTCAATGAATAAGGTACTCTAATCTTCCTCGGGATATTCTCGAATCTAGGACATGCTCGACTTCAAATTCTTCATGATCATCAATCTCGATAGGTGGTGAAGGACTAGGTCCTCTCTCCTCAATGGTGAAATCTGATATGGTTCCAACATGGATACATGGAAAACTGGATGTATTCTAATGGTACTTGGTAGCTTGAGCTTGAAGGTGACTAGATTAATCTTGGCCAAGATGGTAAATGGACCAAATCTTTGATGATCTAACTTTGCGCAAGGCCTTGAAGTTTGCAAATTGTTTCTGAGTAACCATACTTTATCCCCAATTTGATACGATGGATTTTGGACACGATGTTGATATGCATAGTACTTATATTGTTGTTAAGCTTTATGGATCTCTTCCTTGAGTTCTTTGCGAATGTCCATGAGGTACTGGGCCTTGTCTCTGGAAGCTGGGTTCTTGACATGATTTGAGAGTTGTATATCCATCCTTGGATGTTGTCCATAGTTTGCAAAGGAGGGAGTTTGCTTAGTAGATGCATGAACACTATTGTTATAGGCAAACTCTGCAAAGGGTAAGAACTCAAACCAATCATTTTAGTGATAGTTGCTAGTGCAACGGAGATATTGCTCTAGGACTTGATTCACTCGTTCTGTTTGTCCATGAGTCTGTGGATGATTTGCTGTAGATAGTTTAACTTGAACACCAAGGAGCTTGCAAAGACTGTTCCAAAAGCTGGATATGAACTGTGGACCTCGATCACTGTCAATATCATGAGGCAATCCATGAAGCCTAAAGATGTATCTGAGAAAGCGTCTAGCAGTGGTTGCACCTGTGATTGCCTTTGTAGTTGGAATGAAGTGTGCCATCTTTGTGAATCTATCCACAATAACAAGAATGGCATCATACTTATCTGACTTTGGTAGATTTGTGATGAAATCCATAGATAATGAAGCCCATGGCCTTTTTGGAATAGGTAAAGGTTGCAAGAGGCCATGAGGCTTATGTCGTGGTACCTTAGATCTATTGCAAGTGTCACAGGTTCGGATATATTCTTTGACTCCTTCCACATTTGAGGCCACCAAAAATCCCTGGATATGAGTTCTATTGTTTTATTTACTCCAAAATGTCCTGCTGCAAGGTTGTCATGACGTTGTTGAAGTACTTGGATCCTGGGCTTTCCTGGAGGGACATACAATAGGTTCTTATAGAATAGTAACCTGTCCTTTTCCTGGAATTCATTTACTTCTTGGACTTTTCCTTCTTGAGTTTTTTGCTTAACATTACAAAATAATTCATCTTGTGGTAGATTCTCACGAATCAAATGATTCAAGACTGAATCTTCAGGATGGGTTGAAGAGATAGCTGCTAACTAGAGATGCTCAGGCTTGAGTAATACACTCTCTTGTTGATCGAAGGCCTCTTCACCGTTCTTTGGTGCAAGATAAGATCTTCTTGACAAGGCATCTGACCGACACTGTTGCTGTCTTGGACGATATGTGATGACGAAGTCGAACTTGGATAAAAAGTTACTCCATCGAGATTGCCTTCTGTTGAGGATGCGGGTGGTCATAAAATACTCTAGGTTCTTGTGATGTGTATACACAATAACTTTATGAGCTTCTCCTTCTAGATGGTGACGCCAAGTATCAAACGCGTCCATTATGGAAAGAAGTTCTTTATCATGAATTTCATAATTAATTTCTGGAGGAGAAAATTTCCTTGAATTATATGCAACTGGATGTAGGTGTCCATCATCTCCATGTTGTGAGAGAATGGCCCCTAGGGCAAAGTCTGATGCATCTGTCTCTAGGAAGAAGGGCTTAGTAGAATCAGGATGAACGAGAATTGGAGCAGTAGTGAATGCTGATTTCAAGGTCTGAAATGCTTTTTCTGCATCTTTGGTCCATGAGAATTTAGAGTTCTTTGTAAGCTTGGTAAGAGGTGTCACTATCTTGGAGTAATCTTTGATGAATATCCTATAGAAGTTCGCAAACCCCAAAAAACATTGTACATCTCGAACACATGAAGGTGGTTGCCAATCAAGGATTGTCTAAATCTTCTTAGGGTCCATAAAAATTCCTTTATCTGATACAATGTACCCTAAAAATTCCACTTCTGTCTTATGGAAAGAGCACTTCTCCAATTTCGCATATAACCCTTTTTCTCTTAGTTTCTCTAGGACTATCTTTACATGACATTCATGATCCTCTAGATTTTTGGAGAATATCAAGATATCATCAAGGTATATTACAACAAAATCATCTAAATATTCTCGAAAGATATCATTCATCATATATTGGAAGACAGCTCGAGCATTTGTAAGACCGAATGGCATAACTACATATTCAAAATGGCCATACCTTGTTCGAAATGCTGTCTTCCATTCGTCTCCTTCTCTGATCTTGACAAGGTTGTAAGCTCCTCGAAGATAGATTTTCATCAATGTTCTTGCGTAGTTCTGTAAGTTTCTCTGGGGATAGTTTGTAGATTGGTCCAAAGGGTGGTTATGCTCCCTCTTGAAGATCTATGGGGCAATCGTAAAGTCTATGCTATGGGAGGATATCTGCATTCTTCTTTTCAAAGACATCTTCAAAGCCTTTGTACTGATTGGGTAGCTGTACTTGATCGTCTTTCTTGGATTCTTGAGCTGGTATGGCATAGATCATATATGTAGGTTCCTTCCTTATTGCATGTATGAAGGCTTTGGCTCCGACATATGTTGGGTTCTTCTGGATATCTCGACGGGTGATTTTATTCTTTCCCAATTAATGTCTGGATTATGCTTCTTTAACCAGGGCATTCCAATGATAACTAGATGTACTGGGCTTGATATTACATTGAAACATACGTGGGATTCATGGTCACCAAGGTGTACTCTTAATGGTGTGCTTTCCATGGTTATAATCCCGGATGCTAGAGGTCGTCCATCTACTACTTCAGCTACTATTGGTTTGTTCTTCCGAAGTATAGGAATTCCATGTTTCTTATCCAATCCTTCATTGATGAAACATGAGGAGGCTCCTGAATCTACTAGGGCTGTAAGGGAAAGGGTCTTCTTGGGCATGATTAACTTGACAGGTGCAAGACATGTTTCTATGGGTGTAGCTGGAATTATGAGACCCTTTCTTATATCATGGTCCGGCTGTAGGGTCTCTTTTACAACTGGACTTCCTCGTTTCCCTGCTCTACAAGGGTGGCTGTGACTTTGGAGTTTGTTCTCTTGTTCGGACAATTAATTGCAATATGTCCATGGTTTCCACAATAGAGACATAACTTATTAACTCTCCTTGTCTGTTTCTCTTCTAATGTTAGAGTCTGAAACCGTGTTACATCTATTTGCATAGGTTCAGGCATAGACTCATCTTTATTGGCAGGCTGGAAAGGTTTCCACTGGCGGGGTCTTCCTTCTACTTGTTTTTCTTGTTTCCTTTCGAAAAGTCGGTTATCACATTGAATAGCTTGCATGATATATTCATTCAATGTTTTAACCTCTGGCATCATGAGCAAAAGGTCCTTCACATCATCTCTTAAACCCCATCTAAATTGGCTTATGAAATAATCTTCATGCCACGTGAGATCACAGATCAACTTCCTAAATTCAGATGCATAGGTAGAGGAAGGGCGGTTACCTTGATGTAACTTCCGAAGTTTTGTTTCTGCTACTCGACTTGTGTCTGCATCTCCAAATGTGGCGGAGAGTTCTCGAAGAAACCCCTCATAGTCTTGAAGTAGTGCCATGTTCTTCTCCAAGATTGGGACAAACCATGATAATGCTTGGCCACAGAGCAAGGTTCCAATAAACCCGACCTTGGATGCCTCGTCAGGGTATCTATCAGGTTGCATACGGATGTACAATTTCACTTGCTGGAGAAATCCACGAAACTTTGTGCGATCCCCATCGAAATTTTCTTGCATGCAAATCTTGGGTTCCTTCATAAATGATGTACTAGGTCGTTGATTCACTTGAATATGCCCTTGATTTTCTTGAAGACTCCCGATTTGTTCTTGTAATTCTTAGAGGAGTGCACCAACATGCATTGGATGTCCCATCTCGACTTGCGTCTGTCGATGAGTTAGGTCCTAAACTTGTTGTTGGAGACTCTGAAGTGATGCCACAATCTGTTCATAAGCGTTCTCCATGATGCCTGGTCTTGGATAGAAGCTAGTCTTGCCAAAATGTCAGGGGAGCACTAGATTCTGCTCGTTGACTACAATAGACAAGATTTCGGAAATACACTTCTGATTACAAGATCACCCACGAAGGGGAAATGATACAAGAATATGTGACTAACACAAGATGTCCCACAACCCGGGACTGATAGGTATGAACAACTCGAGTAGAGATGATACAGGAGATCCCACAACCCGGGATCGTAACTATGAAACAAGATCTCTAGATTACAAGAACTCCCTTCTGGAAGATGAATTAGATACAAGAAAGAACTCGACAAGATCTCGTACTAAGAGATTACAAGAGAACAAGACAAGATGTCCAGGATACAAGACTAAACAGGACTGGAACAAGGAACAATACAAGAACAGGAACTGGAACTTGGAGAGTACTTACTTGGCGGTCACGACTCCTTGAGCTCCCAAGACTGGTATTGGCAAGACTGATTATGAATGTGGCCAACCCATCCTTATATAGGTTTTCCAAGGGCGGTTATGAATTGATGATGTCATCAATTCGAAGCATGGTCTTTGGATGTCAGAATCAAGCAAGAAGATAGTCAATCTTAGGGCTTTGGCACGTTTTGCACGCAATGGAAGCATTAGTTTCCCCAAATTCTGAACCAATCATGAGATATAGGATTCACATGGAATATGAGATTCAAGATGGTTTCCTTTATCCATGGTCGTCGGTATCCAGCCCTATGTGGTCGACGTCGTACTCTATGTGCCGTTGCTTGCTCGAGAGTGAGTCCTATGCCTCGGGAAGGTGGGCCCGTCTGATGTAGCCCATCTCGCGGAAAGAACTGAGTAATGGTCTGCTGGGTACTCACGCTTGTCCGATGCGTGGGCTGTAGGGACTGATCTCGTCTCTCATATGCTGCTGTGAGGAAACGTCCCAACCTCCGTTGGTCTCCAGTGGTCATGCACAACTGTAGTGACTCCTCTATGTGGAACTGTGCTCGTAGATATGAGTATGCTCGACATCTGATAACGAAGTGCTCCTCGCTCTCTATCTCTATATGGCATACTGGGCACCACCTCTCCTCTCTAGGGACTCCCCTGATCCGACCACTCTCGATCTCGAGCTGATGTGATGAAACTCGAAGCTGCCCAATGACGACTCGGAGGTGGTGTGGTAGGTATGTCTGCATGTATCGTGAAGTCTCAATGAAGCCCTCGTCTGAGATCTGTAGAAAATGCTCGCGGTAGTGAAGCATTTTCGGTGGCAATGTACACCCATGGGGCTAATCCATGTCCTCTGTATGTATGTATGCCATATCTCATGTCGAATGACCCTATTCCTCTCCTCATGGGAGAGCGAATAGGTGGGGGCCTGTAAGTCATACTCTAGTGGTGGTAGTTTGTCTATGTCAAACCCATGGTGGGCCAGCCAATCTCTTGTCTGTGCGTACCATGAGGAGGTGTCTCCTACTAATGCCATGTCACGTGATGCTTGGAAAGCTCGATAAGTGATGCGCTCTGTATCCATGCTCCGGATCCTGTGTAATAGGCATACTGTCTGGAAGAGTGCCTCTACTACCATCGGTGTTACTGCGAGCTCTGCTATGATGATATCATGTGGTATCGAAGGCTTGCTGCGGATGAGTCTTGCAATCATGAGAATCTATGGCCTCTCCAATGCTATCCATGCTGATGTAGCTAACCCCGGCCCCCATATGGCTAACCCATAGATGAGCGTTGGTGTAACCAAAGTGTCAAAGAGCCATCCCTTTGTGCGGGGCTCCTGAAAGTGTGCCTGGTGGCACTGTCTCAACATCAAGGCTAGTGATGCGTATCCACGTATGATGCGATCCCGGGCTGCCTGAGACATAGAGAAAACTCCAGAGGCTGCTGTGAATGTCACTCCGAGATAGACATATGATCCGACTACCTCAATCGGTCTGCCTGCTACTGTGAAAGAACTATGTCTCCTCACCTGTGTTGATGTATGAAAAATCATAACCTTGGTTTTACCAAGGTTCACAGATAGCCCTGTATGTATGTAGAAGTCGTCTAGGCCACATAGGTGGTGCTGTAGACCTTCGGAAGACTTCGAAACCAGCACAATATCGTCAGCATATAAAAGAATATGAACAGTGGTCCCTCGTACCTCAACTCCCTCCCCTCCTTGCTGTCATATGAAGTCCACTATCTCAACAATGTATAGACCAAAGAGGGTGGGTGAAAGAGGGCATCCTTGCTTCACTCCGATGGTGCTAGCAACTGAATGAGATAAGCCTCCTAGACATCTGACTCTACCAGATACTCTCTCATATAAGGCATAGATCTCCCATATCATCTCATCTGGAGCACCGATATCAAGTAGGCGTCTGAAGAGTTTCTCCCTGGGAACTGTGTCGAAGGCTTTGCGGAAGTCCACAAAGCAACAGTATAATCTCCTCTTCCTCACTCTTGCCTGGTCGATCAGGCATCTCATAGTGAAGATGTGGTCAATGGTAGAGTAATCTCGTCTCAAACCTGCCTGTCCTGGAGCCCTGATGCCCTTCCTCTCGGCGAGGGTGCTCAACTCTGTCTCTAGCACTGTCCCATATAATTTGGCCAATATGGGGCCAATCATGATCATCCGATATGTAGCTGGATCCATAACATCACCTGACTTATGAATGGGCACTATGGTGTGCTAAGTCCATGAGTCAGGGAACCCTTCAACCAGTGCACGGTTAAAGAGGTGGGCAATGAGCGGTGCAGGAGTCGTGCATCCGTAGATGAGATTTTTGCCTGTAAACTGAACTGGTCATGGGCTCTGCCATGCTGTAAATGGGAAAATAGCGCGGCTCACCATAGTGGGTGTGAAGAAGTGAGAGCTAGTGGGGCGTGAGCTCTGCGGCCTGGGAATGGGGGGCTGGTCTGGGATCTGGTATAGGCTCTGTGCATAGCTATGCCAAATGCTCGGGTCCCGAATGGGTGTCTGTTCTCTCCTCTCCCTTAGATGTCGCCACGCTACTGCACTATCCCTACTCATGAGCAAATGGTAGATATCCCAATACTGTCTCTCCTCCCATTCTCGCCGCTTGCGTCGAGTAAGGCTCTGCATGCGATGCTGTGCCTGTCTGTGTGTAATATCCCCTCTAAGCTCTAAAATCTGTAGATGCTTCCTTAGCTCTCGACAATCTTCATGGTACCAATGGTTATGGGGCATGGATCCTGTGCGCGGAGGATGTGTATGTGTGCGATGTGGAAAACAGTGGATAGCTGAGTCATGAAGGATGGTGGTGATTTGTGATGTAAGTGTGTCCAAAGATGAGAGCGGATCGAGGGAGAGTAGCCTGGTATGTAAGTGGTGTGCGTAAACATGTGAGAGCTTGTGTGTGAATATTGTGGTGTGTGGCTCGATGAGTGAGGGAGGGTCTAATGGGATAGGGGATGAAAGTGTGAATGTGATATACGTATGGTCAGCACCAAGTGGGCGTCGTCCAATACTAAGTGAGGGGAGAAGTGAAGCCCCAGAGATGGTACCTAAAATGTAGTCGACCGTGCTCTCACCCCTTCCGTGAGCGAAGCAAGTAAGTCCGCCCGAGCCTGGCCAACGATGCATCCCATTATATATAATGAGATGGTGTCGGCTGTCTAACTCAAGGAGATGTCTTCCATACCCGGTGGTGTCCTGACCCATATCTGCTGATACTCTACTAGTGCTCGTCTCATTCGGATCTCTGCCCCTCATGATCTTTGGATGGTCCATGTCATATGCCTTGCACTGACGTGACTGGGTGCGGCCATTGAAGTCTCCCATAAGGAAGACTTCACCTAGGGTACTGTAATGTAGTATCTCATCTGAAAGTGTTGTGTATGGTGTGTCTTTCTCTCGGGTCAGTCCCCCAAGGTCCTGTCCTGCGTATCGGGATCCACCATGTGGGAAGTAGCATATGGCAATGTAAACCCAGATCTCTGGTCCTATCTCCATGCGGACCCACATGAATTGTGCCTCCTTGTCTCTTCCTATGATATGGATCCGGCTCTGTATCTCCTGTCTAAATATGATTGCAACACCCCCCGACCCTCGTGCTGTACTCTGTCTCGTCGTGGTCCTAAATGTAGATTCCCAATGAAAACCTACAATGCGAGGTAGACCTCTCTCTGGGCTCTTGTGGGTCTCTGTGAGGCAAGCAAAGTCATGAGTGTCTAGGATCTCTTCCAATCGGTCTGGCCATGTCCAAAGTGCTCCATTGCAGTTCCATACTGCTACTCTGAGTGGTGATCCTGATACGGTGTTGCCTCATAGGCCACATATCCCTATTTGATAGGGCGTCCGTCGATGAAGACTTTACAGTCCCGGTAGAAAGCCTTCTTTCCCTCTCGTCGGGCTTGAAGAATATGTGGCATACATGTCTGACGGTGCTCTATCTGCATCCTTGTGAGATCCTCGTCCATATATAAAGCTCCTCCAGGTAGTCCGCGTAGTACTGGTCGTCGTCGGAAGAAGGCGATACGTGTATCCTCAGAGCTCATACGAAGGATGAGTGCTCGTGGTCGGGACGTGTCTTTACCAACCCTCCATGCCTCTGTGAAAGGCATGCTCTCGTATCCCAAGCGTCGGCAGATGTCAGTGGCATCTGCATCCGGTGATGTGCCTTCTGAGAGCCCTGTAATCTGTACATGTAATCGGCGTGTGTGTTGAAGCCTTTCTTCCTCGAGTGTGTCCTTGACTCTAGAGAGCTCTCCCTTCCGTGTCTCTTCATTGACTTCTTTCTTGACCCTCTTGTGAACTACTTCTACCCATGTCTCTGGAGTGGACTCCACTTCTGATCTGATTTCCTTTTTGAGCTCTTGAGTTCTTCCACTTGAGAGATCTCTCCTTCCTCTTTAACCCCGAAGATCTTCATGTGAACAATCTCTTCTTGAAGGCGGTGGATTTCAGCCTTCAATTCATCTCGCTCCTCTTTGATCTCTTTGATTTGATCTTCAAAGGCTTTAATCTTCTCAATAGCTCTTCTCATTTCTTGATTTAGTGCTTTGTCTGCCTCCTTTTTTAACATCTTTGATAACTTTACTGATCATCTCTTCCACCTCTTTTTTATCTAACCGTGCCATTCTCCTCTTCTATTTATGTGTGCTTTTTAAATGAAGTAAAACTGTTGTCTTCTTAAAAATGCCCTAAGTAGCTGTTGATGGTAAGTGTTTGTTTCGTGGCCATTTTGCACAGGTACAGAGGTGTCAAGATAGGGTTTCTGGCAGCAAACCCTAACACCTCTGAGTCATGTCTCATGAGAAGAACAGAAATTTCGAACTGCTCCTAGTGCCAACTTCTTGGGGGAAATCAGAAGCTTCAGATCTGCTCTATTCACCGTCAGATCTGTTGTACCCCTTCAGAGGCGTCAGAGCTGCTGTACATCAGCAGTATCAGATCGCGTCAGAGGCCTCAGATCTGTGTGTCAGAGGCATCAGATCAGTGCGTCAGGGGCGTCAGATTTATGTGTCAGAGACGCCGGACCAGTGCGTCAGAGGTGTCAGACAAGCGCGTCAGATGCGTCAGAGAGAGAGAGAGAGAGAGAGAGAGAGAGAGAGAGAGAGAGAGAGAGAGAGAGAGAGAGAGAGAGAGAGAGAGAGAGAGAGAGAGAGAGAGAGAGAGAGAGAGAGAGAGAAGAAAGAAAGAAAGTCATATTAACGTCTTCTGGAGGCCAAACTTGGCCTATGAGACAAAAGCCATGTACAAATGTAGTAACCATGTGTAGAAAATGAAATGAAATGAAATAAACACAAAGCTATCTAGGGCTGGTAAAAGGCTGGGGAGACGTGGCTCTGACTCAGCAGATAGTGGCCACCTAATACAGGGGGATCCATAATATGAGTGAGCAAAACACCCTAGCTACTGGTGATGGGGGGAGGTGGGTGTAGTATGTGGTACATCGGTGGTGGTCTGAGTGCCTCCTGAAGGAAGACAACCCAGGGGGTGGTGGTACGCCTATGCTCCATCATGTGGTCGTAGGCTGTCCTGATGCGTGAGATATCCTCCTGATATAGTCGTGGTCGACGATATCCTACCATGCGTGGTCGTCGTCGTGCGCTCTGTGCTGCTGCCTTGTGGAGCGTGAGCCCTATAGAAGGACCTCCCTGATGTAGTTCTGCTCGCTGAAAGAACTGGGTAATGGTCTGCTGGGTACTCACCCGTGGCTGATGTGTGGGCTGTAGTGACCGCTCTCGCCTCTCGTAGGATGCTCTGAGGAAGCGTCCCAAGTCCCAAGCGTCGCTGGTCTCCCATAGTCATGCACAACTGGAGTGACTCCTCTAGCTGTAACTGTGCGCGTAGGTCTAAGTATGCTCGGCATCTGATAACAAAATGCTCCTCACTCTCTACCTCTGTCTGGCATCCTGGGCACCACCTCTCCTCATGGGGGACTCCCCTGGACGACCCCTCTCAATCTCGAGCTGATGTGATGAGACCCGGAGCTGCTCAATGACTACTCGGAGATGGTGGGGAAGGTATGTCTGCATGTATCTCGGGATCTCGATGAAGCCCGCGTCCGATATGTGTAGAAAATGCTCGCGGTAATAGAGCATTTTCGGTGGCAATGTATCCCTAGGGCTCACCCACGTCCTCTGTATGTATGTATGCCATATCTCTTGATGAATGACCCTATTCCTCTCTTGATGAGAGAGCGAGTAGGTGGGTGCATGTGAGTCGTACTCTAGTGGTGGTAGCCTGACTATGTCAAAGCCATGGTGGGCCAGCCAGTCTCGTGTTTGTGCATACCATGAGGAGGTGTCCCCTGCTAATGCCATATCACGTGATGCCTGGAAAGCACGATAAGCAATGCGCTCTCTGTCCATGCTCCGAAGTCTGTGTAATAGGCATACTGTCTGGAACAGCGCCTCAACTAGCATCGGTGGAGCAGCGAGCTCTGCTCTAATGATATCATGTGGTACCGAAGGCTTGCTTCGGATAAGTCTGGCAATCATGAGGATCTGTGCCCTTTCTAATGCTGTCCATACTGATGTCGCTAATCCCGGCCCCCATATGGCTGCCCCATACATGAGCGCTGGCGTAACCAAAGTGTCAAAGAGCCACCCCTTTGTGCGGGGCTCCTGAAAATATGCCTGGTGGCACTGTCTCTCCATCAAAGCTAGTGCTGCGTACCCACGTGTGATGCGGTCCCGAGCTGCATGAGACATAGAGAAGACCCCTGATGCTGCTGTAAATGTCACTCCCAAGTAAACATATGATCCGACCACCTCGATCGGTCCACCTGCTGCTGTGAACAAACTATGTCTCCGTACCTGTGCAGATGTATGAAAGATCATGACCTTGGTTTTACCAAGGTTCACAGATAACCCTCTCTGTCTGCAAAAGTCATCTAGGCCATGTAGATGATGCTGTAGACCTTCTGCAGACTCTGAAACCAATACAATATCATCAGCGTATAAAAGAATATGGACAGTGGATCCCCGTACCTCAATGCCATCCCCCCCCTGCTGCTGTATGAAGTCCACTATCTCGTCAATGTAGAGACCAAAGAGGGTGGGTGAAAGAGGGCATCCTTGCTTCACCCCGATAGTGCTAGCAAGTGTATCAGATAAGCCCCCTGGGCATCTGACTCTACCAGATACTCTCTCGTATAAGGCGTAGATCCCCCATACCATCTCCTCCGGAGCTCCGATATCAAGTAGTCGTCCGAAGAGTTGGTCCCTGGGAACAATGTCAAATGCTTTGCGGAAGTCCACAAAGCAACAATATAATCTCCTCTTCCTCACCCTTGCTTGGTCTATCAGGCATCGAAGAGTGAAGATGTGGTCAATAGTAGAGTAATCTCGTCTGAAACCTGCCTGTCCTGGAGCCCTGATACCCTTCCTCTCAGCGAGAGTACTCAACTCTGTCTCTAGTATTGCCCTATATAACTTGGCCAATATAGGGCCAATCATGATCGTCCGGTATGTAGCTGGATCCATAGTATCACCTGACTTATGAATGGGCACTATGGTGTGCTCAGTCCATGAGTCCGGGAACCCTTCAACCAATGCACGGTTGAAGAGGTGGGCAATGAGCGGTGCGATAGTCGTGCCTCCATAGATGAGGTGCTCTGCCTGTAAACCGAAATGATCATGGGCCCTGCCATGCTGTAGTCGGGCAATAGCGCGTCCCACCATAGTGGGTGTGAAGAAGTCAGAGGTAGTAGGACGTGAGCTCTGCGGTCTGGGAATGGGGGGCTGGTCTGGGATCTCGTATAGACTCCGTGCATAGCTATGCCAAGTGATCGGCTCTCGGATAGGTGTCTGCTGTCTCCTCTCTCTCAAATGTCGCCATGCCACTCCACTGTCTCGACTCATGAGCAAATGGTAAATATCCCAATACTGTCTCTCCTCCCAATCTCGTCGTTTGCGGCGTGTAAGGCTCTGCATGCGATGCTGTGCCTGTGTGTGTGTAATATCTCCCCTATGCTCTAAAATCCGTAGGTGCTTCCGTAGCTCACGACAATCTTCATCATACCAACGGTTCTGGGGCATGGATCCTGTGCGTGGAGGGTGCATATGTGTGCGGTGTGGGAAGCTGTGGAGAGCTGAGTCCTGTAGGATGGTGGTGACCTATGACGTAAGTGTATCCAAAGGTGAGAGTGGATCGAGGGAGAGTAGGCGGGTGTGTAAATGATGTGCATAAACATGTGAGAGCTCGTGTGTGAAATGTATCGTGGTATGTGTCTCAGTGGGTGAGAGAGGGTCTAATGGAATCGGAGATGAGAGTGCGAGTGTGATAAATGTATGGTCAACACCAAGTGGACGTCGTCCAATGCTAAGTGAGGGGATGAGTGAAGCTCTAGATGTGGTACCCAAAATGTAGTCGATTGTGCTCTCACCTCCCCCGTGAGGGAAGCAAGTAAATCCGCCCGAACCTGGCCAACGATTCATCCCGTTATATATAACGAGATGGTGTCGGCTACCTAGCTCGAGTAGATGTCTGCCATAGCCGGTGGTGTCCTGACCCATATCTGCCGATACCTTGCTGGTGCTCATCTCATCCGGGTCTTTGGCCCTCATGAGATGTGGGTGATCCATGTCATATGCCGCGCACTGATGTGATTGAGTGCGGCCATTGAAGTCCCCCATAAGGAAGACTTCACCTAGTGTGCTGTAATGTAGTATCTCCTCTGAGAGTGCTTTGTATGGTGAGTCTCTTATCTCTGGTCGGTCCCCCAAGATCCTGTCCTGCGTATCGAGACCCGCCTGGTGGGAAGTAGCATATCGCAATGTAAATCCAATCCCCCTGTGCTATCTCCATGCGAACCCACATGTATCGTGCCTCCTCATCTCTACCTATAATATGAATCCGGCTCTGTATCTCCTGTTGAAATATAATGGCCACTCCTCCTGATCCTCGCGCTGTACTCTGTCTCGTCGTGGTCCTTAATGCAGATTCCCAATGAAAACCTGCAATGCGTGGTAGACCTCTCTCTCTCTGGGCTCTCGTGTGTCTCTGTGATGCACGCAAAGTCATGTGATGCAAGGATCTCCTTGAGTCTGTCTGGTCGCGTCCAGAGTGCCCCGTTGTAGTTCCACACTTCTCCTCTCAGTGGTGTCTCCTGGTGTAGTGATGTCTCATAGGCCGCGTTGCCCTATTTGATAGGGAGTCCATCTATGAAGACCTCACCATCCCGGTAAAAGGCCTTTCTTCCCTCTCGCGTGCCTCGAGTATCTGTGGCATGCAAGCGCGTCGGTGTGCCACCTGCATCCTCGTGAGGTCCTCGTCCATGTAGAGGGCGCCCCCTGATAGTCCACGTAGTACTGATCGACGTCTAAAGAACGCCGTCCGTGCCTCCTCAGAGCTCATCTTGAGGATGAGTGCTCGTAAACGCGATGTATCCCTCCCAACCCTCCATGCACCTGTGAAGGGCATGCTCTCGTATCCAAGTCGACGGCAAATGTCAGTTGCATCTGCCTCTGGTGATGCACCCTCAGGTGGGCCTGTAATCTGAATGTGAAGTTTTCGAGTGTGTCGAAGCCTCTCCTCCTCAAGTGTATCCTGGACTCGTGTGAGTTCTTCTTTTTGCACATCTTCTCTAACTTCTTTCTTAACCCTTTTGTGTACTACTTCCACCCAGGACTCTCGTGTGGATTCTACCTCCGTTTTGATTTCCTTCTTTATTTCTTCTTTGAGTGTCTCCACGTTGGAGATCTCTCCCTCTTCTTTCAGGTGCTCATAAGCTGTCCTCCAATTGTCTCGTTCTTATGAGAGAGAGAGAGAGAGAGAGAGAGAGAGAGAGAGAGAGAGAGAGAGAGAGAGAGAGAGAGAGAGAGAGAGAGAGAGAGAGAGAGAGAGAGAGAGAGAGAGAGAGAGAGAGAGAGAGAGAGAGAAAGTCATATTAACGTCTTCTGGAGGCCAAACTTGGCCTATGAGACAAAAGCCATGTACAAGTGTAGTAACCATGTGTAGAAAATGAAATGAAATAAACACAAAGCTATCAAGGGTTGGTAAAAGGCTGGGGAGAAGTGGCTCTGACTCTGCAGATAGTGGCCACCTAATACAGGGGGATCCATAATATGAGTGAGCAAAACACCCTAGCTACTGGTGATGGGGGGAGGTGGGTGTAGTATGTGGTACATCGGAGGTGGTATGAGTGCCTCCTGAAGGAAGACAACCCAGGGGGTGGTGGAACGCCTATGCTCCATCATGTGGTCGTAGGCTGTCCTGATGCGTGAGATATCCTCCTGATATAGTCGCGGTCGACGATATCCTACCATGCGTGGTCGGCGTCGTGCTCTCTGTGCTGCTGCCAGGTAGAGAGAGAGAGAGAGAGAGAGAGAGAGAGAGAGAGAGAGAGAGAGAGAGAGAGAGAGAGAGAGAGAGAGAGAGAGAGAGAGAGAGAGAGAGAGAGAGAGAGAGAGAGAGAGAGAGAGAGAGAGAGAGAGAGAGAGAGAGAGAGAGAGAGAGAGAGAGAGAGAGAGAGAGAGAGAGAGTTTTTACGTCTATTAGGAGGCCGAACTCGGCCTATGAGACAAATCGATGTACATGGGTGTATCTTTTGTCTATCAGGGAAGATAAAAGTGCTGAAAAAGAAACTGGTAAAGCTGATACATATCTACGTGATATGCGTGTGGAGATACCCATGAAAGTGGGGGGGTGTATGGAGTGCGATATCTATGATAGTCTATATGCAAAGGGGTATTACAACAAGCATGGGAATGCATCTGAGACGACTAACTAGCTCCATCATGTGCTAGTGGGCGGGTGTAAGATGTGATACATAGGTGGAGGTGGAGTCAGGGCCATCGTGATAGCTGCAGCGGGATCAGTCATCATCTCGAATCGTCTCTCCTCCATGGCGCGATGGTGACGAGCCTGGATCTTTGCAATCTGATGTCGGTGAGGTCTCGGGGCCCGATATCCTCTAGCACGGGGTCGTCTCCTAGCTCGAGCAGTCTGAGCTTGCTGAAGAGTCACCCCTCTCTGTGTGTGGGCTGAGGGGGGGAGGGCTGCAGCACGTCGTGGAATAAAGAACTCAGTGAGCTGACTCTGTCTCCCTCCTGTATGGGCTGCTACAGTAGGCTTGAGTAGGGAATCTCTGTGACTTTGTATCTCTAGTAGGAATCGCCCGAGCTGTCGCTGGTCTCTAGAGTCCATGATCTCTCGGAGGGTGGTCTGCCCTGTAAATAGAGTCCCGTATCTACCTCTGATGCCATCATATGCGCTACATCTGCATACAAAGTGCTCCTCATCCTCCATCTCTACTCTGCAAACCTTGCATATCCGCTCCTCTCTGGGAATGTCTGCGGCTCTGCCCATCTCAATCTCTAGTCTATGTGATGAGACTCTAAACTGGCCAATCGCTACCCTCGAGCTATGAGGCATGTAAGTATCCATGTAACATGGCCGTCGGATGAAACCGTCCGCTAGGATGTCTAAGAACTTGTCTCGATAGTGCAATAGTCTCGATCCCATGTGTGGTGTGTGCCATGTCTGACTAATGTAGAGCTGCGAAAGATCCTGTCTCAGCACAACATTCCTCTCATGACGAGAGAGGTGGATGTGAGGTGAGTCTGGGTCGTACTGAAAAGGCGGCAATCTGTCCATATCAAGCACATGACTATCAAACCATACTCTAACCTGAGTGTACCAAGCTCTCTCATATCCTGACTCTGATATCTGTATAGATGCCTCAAAAGCTCTGCGTGTGAGTCTGTCTGTAGGGAGCTCCCTCATCCTGTGAATAAAGCAGATAGTCTGGAATAGTGCATCTACTACCATGGGTGGTGCATCTAGCTCTGCCCTGATGATGTCATGTGGTACCGACTGTTTCCCGCAAAATAGTCGCGACATCATACGTACCTTGGGCCTCTCGATCGCACTCCACTGGGTGACTGTGAGGCCCGGGGCCCAAACTGTCGCATCATACATCATAGCTGGTCGGACTAGTGTGTCAAATAGCCACCCCTTCGTGCAGGGCTCCTGGAAGTGTTCCCGGTGACATCTCCGCTCTAACATGGCTAAAGCTGCATATCCTTGTGTGAGCCTATTGGTGGCTGCCTGTCTCATGCTGAAGGGGCCAGGTAAGCTCGTGAATGTGACTCCGAGGTAGACATAGGAAGTGACCACCTCAATCTGTACACCCCCGTCTCTGAATCTTGCTCCATTCCTCACCAAGGGGGAGGTGTGGAAGATCATGACCTTGGTCTTGCCAAGGTTTACTGTCAAACCCTTCTGTGTACAAAACTCATCGAGGGCATCCAAGTGGGGCTGTAATCCATCGGGTGACTCTGAAATCAAGACAATGTCATCGGCATATAATAAAATGTGGACAGGTGTACTTGCGAGGTCTGCACCCTCTCCTCCGGCTCGGAGAATGTAGTCCTCAATCTCATCGATGTAGAGACCAAATAGAGTGGGAGAGAGCGGGCAGCCTTGCTTAACACCGATGGTGCTAGCAATGGTCTCAGACATACCTCCTGGCCACTGTACTCTCCCAGTCACCTGCTCATAGAGTGCATAGATGGCCCAAATCATCCCTGATGGTACTCCCAAGCTCTGAAGGCGTTGGAAGAGCCTCTCTCGTGGCACTGTATCGAAAGCTTTGCGGAAGTCCACAAAGCAGCAATATAGTCTCTTCTTCCGCACCCTTGCCCCATCAATGAGGCAGCGCAAAATGAAGATGTGATCAATAGTAGAGAAGGCTCGCCGAAAACCTGCCTGGCCTCGTGCTCGTAGCCCCTCAATCTCTGCATATGAGCTTAGCTCTTCCTCAAGTATGGCACCGTATAGTTTGGCCATGGTGTGGCCAATCATGATGGTCCTGTAATTCCCTGGATCCAGGAGGTTGCCAGATTTGTGGATAGGCACAATGGTGTGCCTAGTCCACTTCTCTGGGAAGCCCTCCCCTATAGCCCGGTTGAAGGCATGTGCAATCAACGGGGCTATAGTGGAGGCTGCATATATGAGATGCTCGCTCTGCAATCTCGTATGGTTTGTCGAACGTCCATGTCGCAGTCGTCCTATGGCCCTCTCAACCATCTTTGATGTGAAAAGAGAAGAACTAGTAGGGCGAGGCTCAAGTGGTTGGGGAATAGGAGGCTGCCCAGGCACCTCATATAATCTCTGAGCATAATCATGCCATGTGTAGGTCCCCAATAGGTGTGGTCGGGCGTGGCTCTCGTAGGGTAGGCCATGCTTCGGCACTGTCCATACTCATAAAGAGATGGTATAGCTCAAGCACCTGTGCCTCCTCAAAGGCTCGCCTCTTCCGACGTGTGAGAGTGTTCATCTGTCCCGTTGCCTGTCTCTCTGTGATCTCTCCCAATGTTTGCTGAGTTCGTAGTCGGCGGTAAGTATCTCTGCATTCCTCATCATACCAATGATGTTGTGGCATAGTCCCGGGAGGAGGTGTGTGACCAGAATGGATGGTGTGTGGGAAGGAGCTGATGGCGGATGTCTTAAGAACTCATGCTATCTATGAGATGAGTAGGGATAGTGGAGTGTCAGGGTGAAGCAAGAGAAGACCCTTCTCGACTTGGGCCGCATATATGTGAGCTAGCTCGTGTGTGAAGTGGATGGTGGTGTGTGGGTTGCGTGCGGCGGGTGTGCGTGTAAGGGTGTCTCCCTTGAGGGAGAGAGCGAGGTATGCGTGATCGGCCCCAATGGGTATGGGTGGGATGCCATGTGCAGAAATAAAATAAAAATGGAAAAGTACTCGCTACACAAAACTGTGTAGGCTGAAAAAGGCTGAAAACAACCAAAGGATATTGTACTGGGTGATGGAAGGGTAGTGGGGATAATGTAGTGGTGCGTGGGGAGATGTGGCTCTGACTGTGCAGATAATGGCCACCTTATACATGAGGGACCCATGGAGGGAGTGAATATGTATATCCTAACTACTGATGATGGGTGGAGGTGGGTGGAGTATGTGGTACATCGGCGGCGGTCTGAGTGCCTCGTGAAGGAAGGCTAGCCAGGTGGTGGTGGTGTGCCTTTGCTCCATCGTGTGGTCATGGGCTATCCTCATGTGTGAGATATCCTCCTGGTATAGTTGTGGTCGTTGGTATCCAACCATGTGGTTTGCGTCACACTCTCTATGCCACTGCCTAGTGGAGAGTGAGCCCTATGCCTCTGGAAGGAGGGCCGGTCTGATTTAGCCCTTCTCGCTGAAAGAATTGAGTAATGGGTCCGCTCGGTACTCATCTGTGTTTGATGCATGGGCTGTAGCTGCTGCTTTCGACTCTCATTATATCATGTGGTACCGAAGGCTTGCTGCGAATGAGTTTGGCAATCATGAGAATCTATGGCCTCTCCAGTGCTGTCCATGCTGATGTAGCTAATCCCGGCCCCCATATGGCTGCTCCATACATGAGCGCTGGTGTAACCAAAGTCTCGAAGAGCCCCCCCTTTGTGCGGGGCTCCTGATAATATGCCTAGTGGCACTGTCTCTCCATCAAAGCTAGTGCTGCGTACCTACGTGTGATTGGATCACGGGCTCCTTGAGACATGGAGAAAACCTCAAAGGCTTGTGTGAATGTCCCTTCCAAGTACGGCTACCTTGATCGGTCTGCCTGCTGCCCTGAAAGACTTTCCTCTCACTGTGCTGATGTATGAAAGATTATAACCTTGGTTTTACCAAGGTTCACAGATAGCCCTCTATGTATGCAAAAATTTAAAACCATCTAGGCCGTGTAGGTGGTGATGTAGACCTTCTGCAGGCTCTTAAACCAGCACGATCGTCATCAGCATATAAAAGAATATGGACAGTGGTCCCTCGTACCTCAATGCCCTCCCCTCCCTCCTGCTGTATGAAGTCCACAATCTCATCAATGTATAGACCAAAGAGGGTGGGTGAAAGAGGGCATCCTTGCTTCACCTCGATAGTGCTAGCAAGTGAGTCGGATAAGCCACCTAGACATGTGACTCTACCAGATATTCTCTCATATAAGGCATAGATCCCCTATATCATTTCCTTTGGAGCCCCAATATCAAGTAGGCATCTGAAGAGCCGCTCCTTGGGAACTGTGTCGAAGGCTTTGCAGAAGTCCATAAAGCAACACCATAATCTTCTCTTCCTCACTCTTGCCTTGTCGATTAGGCATCTCAGAGTGAAGATGTGGTCAATGGTAGATTAATCTCA
The DNA here is from genome assembly GCA_020310875.1 of Ceratopteris richardii. Taxonomy (NCBI): domain Eukaryota; kingdom Viridiplantae; phylum Streptophyta; class Polypodiopsida; order Polypodiales; family Pteridaceae; genus Ceratopteris; species Ceratopteris richardii. Next base: position 124,713,746 of record CM035429.1, on the reverse strand, counting down.
TATGAAACTTGCCTGTCTTGGAGCCCTGATACCCTTCCTCTCGGTGAGAGTGCTCAACTCTGTGTCTAGTCCCGCCGTATATAAGTCGGCCAATATGGGGCCAATATAAGTCTGATATGTGGCTGGATCCCATAACATCGCTTGAATTATGAATGGGAATTATGGTGTGTTCGGTCCATGAGTCACGAAACCCTTCAGCCAGTGCACGGTTGAAGAGGTGGGCAATGAGCGGTGCTAGAGTCATGCATCCGTAGATGAGATGCGCTGCCTGTAAACTGAACTGGTCATGGGCCCTTCCATGCTGTAGATGGGCAATAGTGAGGCTCACCATAGTGGGTGTGAAGAAGTAAGAGGTAGTGGGGCGTGAGCGTTGTGGCTTGGGAATGGAGGGCTGGTCTGGGATCTGGTATAGGCTCAGTGCATAGTTATGCCAAGTGCTCGAGTCTCGAATGGGTGTCTTCTGTTTCCTCTCTCTCAGATGTCGCCATGGCACTGCGGTGTCCCAACTCATGAGCTAATGGTAGATAGCCCAATATTGTCTCTCCTCCCATTCTCGCCGCTACAGCGGGTAAGACTCTGCATGCGACGCTGAGCCTGTCTGTGTGTAATATCCCCTCGATGCTCTAAAATCCGTAGATGCTTCCTTAGTTCTCGACGATCTGCATCATACCAAGAGTTCTGGGGCATGGATACTGTGTGTGGACGGTGTGTATGTGTGCGATGTGGAAAGTTGTGGAGAGTTGAGTCATGTAGGATGGTGGTGATACGTGACGTGAGTGTGTCCAAAGATGAGAGTGGACACTGGATTGAGGGAGAGTAAGCAGGTGTGTAAGTGGTGTGTGTAAACATGTGAGAGCTCGTGTGTGAAGTGTATCGTAGTGTGTGGCTCAATGAGTGAGGGAGGATCTAATGGAATAGGAGATGAAAGTGTGAATGTGATAAACGTATAGTAAGCACCAAGTGGGCGTCATCCAATACTAAGTGAGGGAATAAGTGAAGCTCTAGAGATGGTACCCAGAATGTAGCCGACTCTGCTCTCACCCCCTCCCCTCCCTTAATGCGGGAAGCAAGTCCGCACGAGGGCCAATGGTGCATCCTGTTATATATAACGAGATGGTGTCATCTGCCTAGCTCAAGGAGGTGTCTCCCAACCCGATGGTGTCCGGACTCATATCTGTTGATACTCTACTCGTGCTAGTCTCATCTGGATCTCTGCTCCTCATGATCTATGGATGCTCCATGTCATATGACTCTCATTGACGTGATTGGGTGCGGCCCTTGAAGTCCCCCATGAGGAAGAGTTCACCTAGGGTGTTGTAATGTAGTATTTGACATGAAAGGGAAAACCACAAGAAGGAATCGAGGGTCTTGGAGGGAATCTATGCACTCTTCTATATAAAGAGGACAGAGGACTCAAGGGGACACAGGAGGTGAGGCTGAGAGAGATCGCCATTGTTTCTTATCGTTCGAAAGGTAAAACTTGTTCTCAGGAGGCAAGTTCTGTTGCTGGCCTGTGTGAAGGCAGCAAACGGAGGTAACTTTTGCTCATGGAGCAAGTGGCAACTTCTTTTCTCAAGCACTCAGTTCATTCTATCTAGTCAAGAAGGAGGACTTCTCAACTTGACAACTTGCTGGACCAGGCGAAGTGCTGGACAGCACTAGGAGGAGTGGCTCATGACCAACTTGAGATCATGCTGGACCCAGTTGCTGAACTAGGCTGTGGTTAGTCGATGAACAATCTACTGACCAACCATCTACATGTATAGCTTTCAGCCAGTTCAGTTGTATTGGCCTGCTCGTTCTTTGTCATTGCTCTGTCCTAATTGCAGGCTTATATACAGCAACTTGATGATGTCTTATGTTGGATCTACTGCCATATTTATATAGGTTAACATTTTATACCTGTAGTCTACTTGCTGTATTGCTATTTTGCATACTACTTTTGTTTCAGGTGGGTCCCATAAGTTGAGAGCTGTGAATCACGAATTTCTGAACTTTGTGTCTCCCTTGTAATCTGAGTGATTATTTAAATCTACCAAGCATTGTCTGTACACTATTTAATCAAACAAGTCTAAGGAAGGGACACCCCAACCACACTCATTTTCCCATTGTCCGAGTGGATACCTCATCCCAAGGCAAGAATCCACCACTATGGCTGCCCAGGGTGTCCAGCTACAGTTTGGCACCCTTGGTGGGACCTTCTTTTCCTAGTGAAGGAGAACTCCAACAAGTCGAGGGCCAAAACCGAAGTATTTAGAGTTCATAGAGCCATCTTCAAGCTCCGAAGGAGGTGTGCCACACACGGAGAACATGGCTGAGGAGCTTACTCCATTGCTGTCCCACATCAACATTCGATTCCCTTCTTATCAAGGAGGAGCTCAAGAAGACGTGCAAGATCATGCCCATAAGTTTTTATCTATTTGCAAAAGTAGAGGGCTTCAAAATCGTGAGGATGCTTTTCTCCTTCTCTTTCCTTCCACATTTGAAGGCTTTGTTGATAAGTGGTTCCGCCAATATAATGATGGGCATGTCGCCACATGGGAGAATCTGAAGACTACTTTTATCGAGGCATTCAAGTCGGGTAACTCTAATGAATGTATTTTGCATGAACTTGAAAGATTAAAGTTACATGTAGGTGAAAGTTTCCAGGAACTAATGACACGAGCTCGAGCATTAGTAGCTAAACTACCTAACAACCCAGGAGACTTTCTTAGGATTGAGAAGGCACTACCGATTCCAATGCAACAAAAGCTACGATAATTACTAAGACCTGATCCAAACCTAAGAGAGTTTGAAGCTGCAGCCATGTGAATTGAGGAAGCAAGGATTAGGTTCGGAGAGCCTACCTCATCATCTCAAGAAGATCCTCTCATGCAACTACTGAAGGACTTGGAGGCATTGAAGCTTCAAAAACAACTAATGGAAGAAAAGACCTCATTTTGAGGAGTTGAGGCTGAGGAGCTATCTTGATTAAGGAAAGAGCTTAAAGAATTGAAAACTATCAAGGAGGTAAAATCTTCACTTTGTTGTGCTACTTGCCATCATTTTGGGCATCTACCTCAAGAATGCCCAAGTCGAATATTCTGTCAATTTTGTGGCAAAGGAGGGCACGAAGCTAGGGATTGCCATTATGTGAAGGGATTGCAACAAAAGGAGTTTATGTTGGGCCATCCTCACAAGGTGGAGAGGGTGCAAAGTATACAAAGCCAATGTTTACTCACCCACTCATGTGCTACCGATGTGGTGAGTATGGGCATGTGCAAAGCAAGTGAAACTTACCTGAGGGAGCTCCACCATGCAAACACTGCATTGAGGCAAGGGATCATTACACACGTGAGTGTCCAAAACAAAAAGGAACAACCATTCATCAAAGGAAAGTAATAATCCTGAACTTTTGACTCTATCATCTAATCGAGTTGAACCTATTATAACAAGGTCCAAGGGCAAACAACTGCAAGAAACAAAGTGGAGGCAAGCAAGGCAAACGAAGAAAAGAAGGCAAGTATGGAGCTCATAGATGACATCGAAGATGCTTACAACTCGGTAGCTGCTGATCTTCACAAACTAGCAGCCAGCTGTTGACCCACAACATCCACCAACATCGGGGAGTTTTTAAAAATTAGTTATTAGAGTATAAGTTGGCTCGAGCTGATTCAAATAGACCCAAGGGTAAGAAGTGATCATTTGAAAATAATTCACGCATCAATGAATCCACCGCCGTGCATAGAATGTTTTTGGGTCGAATTTCCTCCATCCAAAGTAGCTGATTATGAAAGCTCTAAATTAACGGTGGAAATTAAAGACAACTTGATCACAGGAGTCATCGTTGATGGGGATTCAGGTATCAATTTAATGCCAGAGTTATCATGATGATGTTGGGCCTCTCTATCACCAAAGGTGCACCATTCACACTCACCTTAGCTGATCAACGAAAGGTCAAGCCTCTTGAAGTAGTAAAAAAGGTTACCATGTCTATACAAGGCTGTTCATTTGAGCTGGTATTTGTAGTCATTTCATTACCACAAGAAAGTTCCTTTCCGCTCTTGCTGGGAAGGCCATGGCTACACCAAGCCTGAGCACTCCAGCTTCCAAGATTGGGGTAAAAATCTTCTTTGGGTAACAACCTCAAGAGATAACCACATTCAATTGCATATGGATCCAGACAAGGACAATCTTATAGATATAATGCAAATTTATCCTTCCAAAGATGAAGAAGCTTTGCTTTCTTGGCTAGTGGGTAACTTGGATTGCTGCCAAGTCGAAATTGAGGAGCTGAACAATTCTTCTGAGTTTATGCAAATGTCAAACGAGTTAGCCAAACAAGGGTATGATAAGGCATCATGTGAATCTTTGCGCCTGTGGATTATGAGAAGCATATGAGTCTGCTGAACCATTGGCAGCAGATGGATCAGCCTCTAGTGGAAAATCAAGCAATAGACAATGGCCTTATGCAGGAGCTGGATCCTGTACATCATCATGGTTCAATTTTAAAACATGAACCACCCTCAGATAGAGCAAGTCTTAGTCTACAATTGGCTGAGATAAAAATTCAGGAACATACAAAGATGTCAACCACTAGCAGAATATCCAATATAATTCAGGTTTCTCATGATGTTAATAAGCATTTCAGGCATACTAATAGTCTCAGCAGTAGCTGTAGGAAAGGTCCAGCAGTCAATCCTTGTAATAATAATCCAATAGATAGTTCAAATAACCAAAATATACACAGTCAAGAGGGGATTGGGCCGAAATTGTATCATTTTTTAAAGGGCAGTACTGAAGATAATTGTCAAGCTGTGCACCAGGTTGTGAGCAGGGAAGGTGATGAGCAAAGCATGCATTCGAGTCCAGATCAACATCCACAGTGTACAGATGATGAGGCAGACAAAGGGACAAAAAGCAAGATAACAGACCAGCAGATGGAGTTACCCTTGCAAGAAATTCCTTCTACATGGATGGAGGAGAAGCTTTCAAGATTTTGAATTGAATCTATACCTGCATACTCTTTGAAGGCATTCAAAGAAAAATTTGGGGAAGACTCTTTAATTGAAGAAGTCAATCTGGGCTCCGAAGACAAGCCACAAATGGATTGGGAATGTTACTTCTTTCAAACATGAAATTACATCAATGTTGCAACACCATGAAAGTGTATTTGCATGGTCATATAAGGACCTATCAGGAATTCCTGAAGAGATGGGGCTTCATCGAATTCCTCTCATTGAAGGTGCAGTCCCAGTTCGAAGCAAACCATAATCCCAAATATGCAGAATCAGTACATATGGAACTAGCAAACTAGAAGAAGCTAGGATCATCCATCCTATAGAGCACTCAAGATGGCTCTCTTCAATGGTAATAGTGCCCAAAAAGGATAGTGGGAAGATCCGAGTTTGTGTTGACTTTAGACATTGCACAAAGCAACCATACGGGATGTGTTTCCTCAACCCTTCACCGAACAAGTACTAGAAGTTGTCACGGGGCACACTTTGTATGACTTTTTAGAGAGATTCAATGGTATAATCAAATAGCTATTCATCCGGATGATAAAGAGAAGACTGCATTTGTCAGTCCTTGGGTGATGTCTGTTTCCAACCGAGGTACAGAATGGCTAAAGGTGATGCATGAAGACGGACACTCAAATGGACGAGACACGGCACAAAAGATTCTTAGACACGGAGTATGGTGGCCTGACATCTTTGAAGACTATGGATTTTGTCAAAAGGTGTGAGACATGCCAACGTTGTGCCCCCAAGCTAACAAGAGTTCATCTCCATCTTCTCGAAGTCTCTGCTGGATGGCAACCTTTTGAGAAATGGGGTATGGATTTTATGGGGTCGATCCATCCAAAGGAACAACCTGGTAATAAAAGATATATGCTTATGGCAACTTGTTATGCCACCAAATGGGTCGAGGCAAAAGCTACTTGCGATTGTATTGCAGACACTGTAGCTACATTCTTGTATAAACAATTTTTCTCTCAGTTTGGATGCCCTTTATAAATAAGTAGTGATCGTGGAACGCAATTTGTCAACACTACAATAGACATCCTATTGCAAAAATATAAGATAATCCATAGAAAATCTTGTGCATACTATTCCCGAGCCAACGGCCAAGCAGAAAGCTCCAATAAGATAATACTCTCCATCATGTGGAAGATGTGTTTTCAACAACCAGTTTCTTTGCCAACGGCCATGATTGGAGCCATATGGGCCTATCACACTCAAGAGAAGAAAACCACGGGAGTTACAACTTTTTGACTCACATTTGAGATGGAAGCACTTGGCCTTTATGAGTTTATCATCAAAGCACAATTGCATGAGCAAAAGCGTATAATGGAAGAATCAATGGCTACACGCCTTATGGTTCTTGAAGAAGTGAGGAACCAAGCTAGGCAGAGGCTTGCATGGATACAAAAAAGAAGGAAGCAAACTCATGACGCCCATTTACAAACCAAGAAGATCAAGGAAGGATCGCTTGTCCTTCCCCATCAGTTTCCACATCAGGGAAGAAAGTTGGCTCGGAAGTGGGCAGGACTGTACAAGGTAGTTAGGAGCGGTAAAATTATCCACCCTTCAAGGTGAAGATCTTCCCCTAGTAAACATTTTTATGGTGAAGGAGTACCATACTGATTCATTCATCACACTAGAAACCTTGTCTATAGTTTCTTTTTGGTATTGTTCCTCTCATCGTTTCAGTTTGTAACCAATAAGCAGGCAGTCAACATTGATAGTCAGTGCACCGACGGCGGTGAAAGGGCTTGAGGTGTGGGACTATTGCATCCAACTTAAATAATAGGTACTAGGAGTTTCAATTCACATGTATCAGCATTTGCAATTCTTCCTCATTTTCAACATAGATTATCATATCGTTTTGCACTCTCCCCACTTCCATTGTATATTCTCATATGTCTCTGAGTTCACATGTATCAGCACTTCCAATTCTTCCTCATTTTCAACATAGATTATCATATCGTTTTGCACTCTCCCCACTTCCATTGTATATTCCATTGTAAAGCAACTACTAGAATAAAGGTGTGGTATCATCATATTCTAAGTCGACCACATTAAAGAGGACTTTATATTGAACCTCAACTTTGTAGCAAATCGGCTCAGGCTTCAAAGTCGGCTAAATTGCTAGGAGAGAATCAAAGTTAACTTAATTTATAAATTTCTAAAAGTAACTCGACTCATTTTGTAAAAGATAGTCGACTTAGACTTCAAAGTCGACTAAATGGCTAGAAAAGAATTAAAGTCGACTTAATTTATAAGTTGCTAAAACAAAAGCTCACTCATTTTATAAAAAATAATGGACTTCATACTACAAATTGACTTCACAATATAGGTTGGCCTTTTTTTTTCTTTTTTTTTGTTTTGGGGGGGGGGGGGGGGGGGTTTGCTGAACATTTTTTAAAGTGACTTGGGCAAATCAAATTTAGTCGGTTATGGATACTTCATCAAACGACAATCGACTCTGAGACTTCATGTGGGCAAAATACAAATTGTGCTGGTAGGTTGTCATTCGGCATGAGTATTAGGAGAGGATGGGCCAAGGATACGATTTGTTTTTTTCCCTTTTTTTTTTTTGGCATACTTGCTTCCTCTGTGTTTTTGGAGTTCTCCATGCTCGAATTCAAAGATGATAGTATGACGCTGGCTACATTCATGGAGTGAACATGGAGATACTTTGTGAACTTCACTGCCCAGCCTCGTGCTCCTTCCCATTAAACCTATTTCTCTAAAATGCCACAAAGGGTGCCCATACATGGCTTCACACATGGGTGCCACATGGCACTCATGTGTGAGCCCATCTAACTATATCTAGGAGGTGGTTCACACCTCCTCTTCAAGGATACCCCATGTTACATTTCCTTCCCCTTAATTCCATTTTTATCCTCAAAAATGGTATTGGAAGGTTTAACAGAAAGAGAGAATTAATGGAAGAAACACTCCCACTATATCCCCATGTATCCTATGTACATAGTCATATATCCTTGTTGTTTCCTTGTATCCTTCCCCTTAAGACTCTTGGGAAAGTAATCTAAAACTGGGAAACCGTTTGTGAAGGGTGCTAACTTGCTCCCATGTGGCACTATCTTTTGAACTATCTTTCCACTTTATTAGACACTCTTTATATAAGTGACTTCTCCTTTGTTTTTCTCGAGTGCATAGTATGCTCTTAGGCTCACGTGGAATAGATTGAACAGAGATAGGCTCTATTACCTCACTATCTGGAATGAGGTTGTGAGATTCACCTAGCATTTTCTTAAGCCGGCTGACATGAAAAACTGGATGGATCTGGCTATTCTTTGGAAGTTGGAGATGATAAGCAATCTTTCCTATTCTCTTCAGTATTGGGAAAGGTCCACAATACCTAGGAGATAGTTTTGGACAAGGTCCTGTCTTCATGGTTTCAGACCTAGATGGAACTCTAAGATGGACTTGCTCTCCTACCTCAAAGTTGATTTCTTTCCTTTGAGGGTCAGCATACTGCATAGGCTCTAGTCTTGTTTTGAGCTCTCCTAATACTATCCTTAGCAAGTCTAAGCATATCGTTTATATCTTCCAAGAAGTCCTTTGAAGCTTGAACTTTCTCATTGTGCAATCCTACTGCATAAGGAGCTCTTGACTGAAACCCATACATAAGCATAAATGGACTATGTCCGGTGGAAGAGTGCTTGGCACTATTATATGCAAACTCTACCATAAGTAATCACTCTTCCCATTTAGTTTGCCTTTCATTTACATATGCTCAAAGCATATCCTCTAAGATTTGGTTAACCCTCTCTGTTTGCCCATCCGACAGTGGATGTTCGGTCGTGCTCATGCTAAGTTTTGTATCCAACCTTTTGAAGACTTCTCTCCAAAAGCCAATGAACTTCCTATCTCGATTAGAAACTATGTATAAAGGAAGACCATATAACCGGTATAGGTTCTCTACAAAAAGTCTAGCCAACTTAGGTGTCTTCATTGTAGTACGTGTCGAAATAAACCTAGCCATTTTGGTTAACCTATCCACAATTACTCGAACACAGTCGTGCCCTCTCTTTGTCTTAGGTAATCCAACTATAAAATCCATGGAGATACTCTCCCACTTCCCATCGGGAATGTCCAATGGGTGGATGTCAGACATTGATCCACAGGGACTATTGATCCATGTGGATCATATGGACTGATCCCTGTGGATCATCCCTGCGACTGAAAGGAAAGGTTTGCATCCCTGTGACTGAAAGGAATAGTTAGATGGAAAGGAAAGGTTTGCATCTCAGATTCCCGAGATTTGAGAAGAAAAGTCATGCATGATAACCATGATGTGCCTTGTGCAGGACATCTAGGTGTTGACAAGACAATATAGCTTGTTAGAAGAACATTTTGGTGGCCTGGATAGCCAGAGATGTCCACACTTATGTTTAGCAGGCTTTATGTGTCAAGTCAACAAAGTAGAAAGGGTAAAGACACTAGATCTTTTGTATCCTTTACAGATTCCAGATCACAACTGGGACAGTGTATCCATGGACTTCATAATTGGGTTACCGTGGACCCAAAGGAAGTGGGATACTATACTAGTTGTGGTAGACAGATTGATGATCCATAGGGATCATGACTTTGGTCCACAGGGAGCAATTCATATCCACGCAGGAGACGATAGAAACTCCACACAGGGATCAAAGTGTTAGACATTGATCCACAAGGATCATTGATCCTTAGGGGTCAGCCCATTTGATCCACAAGGATCAATCCATTTGATCCATAGGTAGCGGAGTTGTTTATCCAGCATGTCTTGAGATTGTATGGGTTGCCGACATCCATAGTTTCAGAAAGGGATGTCAAATTCACATGACCAAGAGGGTCAACGAGTTTTTAGAGGACATGTTGAGGGCATATGTGTCTGAGTGACAGACAGATTGGGATAGTATTTGCCACTAGTTGAGTTTCCTTTTGAGGTGAACTATGGCATGAATCCTAATGCTTTCAGTACCATAGGCATGTCACAGAAATGTCCTAGTGCTTCGGACTTCTCAGCGAACATCCAAGAAAATTTAGAAATAGCTAAAGCCAAGATGCAGCAAGCTGCTGATAAGGCTAAAGAGTACGCTGATAGGAAGAGATCTCTTAGATCCTTTGAAGAGGGAGACAGAGTCTTTCTTCAGGTACCTGCTAGATCTACTTCACTCTCCACAGGGAAGTGTAGTAAGCTATCATCAAGATTTATGGACCTTGGAAGATAGTTAAAAAGCACGGATCATTCTCCAGGCACGATACTAGATAGGAGACAAAAGCGATTGAGGAATCGTGTCATCCAGGAGTATCTAGTAGCCTAGAGAGGATTACTACTTACTGACTCTCCTTGGGAATCAGAAGCTCTGGTTCGCAAGTACTTTCCCTCATTGATCATTGAGGACAATGATCTTTAGAAGGGGGAGAGAGTGTCAGACATTGATCCACAAGGATCAGTCACAGGGATGATCCACAAGGATCAGTCCATATGATCCACAGGGATCAGTCCATGTGTGTGAGGGACAAGGGCCAGCTAGCCAAGATCCCATGCTCGGGACATTGATCCACAGGTATCAGTCACATGGATGATCCACATGGATCAATCCATATGATCCAGAGGGATCAGTCCATGTGTGTGAGGGACAAGGGCCAGCTAGCCAAGGTCCCACGCTCGGGGGATACCCTCAGGTACTTTGGTAGTAATGGGAGTACTTGGGTAGTAATAGGAATAAGTGTTGCATGATGGCCACATGTTCACACTAGACTATTTCATATCATTGCTATTTTTAGAGTATACCATTGCTATTTTTAGAGTACAAGAGGGTATATATGGATGGGAGGAGAGTCACATACACATCATTCAAGCGATTTTCAGCAGTTCAGTAGTCCTCCAATCCTCAAGCTTTCAACTTTATTGACTTGGCATTTCGTGCACTTAAGCACATACTCTAGGACATCCGTATGAAGTCCAGGCCAATAAAATTACCTCTTAACAAGATCATAAGTCTTGTTAACTCCTGGGTGTCCTTCACTTGGTGTGTTATGACACTCATACAAGATGTGCCATCTCATCTCAGGGTCTCTAGGGACACACATCTTACCCTTATATAACAGATATCCATCATGGACACTGTAATTCGTGCACTTGAATCTTTCTTAAGTACCCGTCAATACTCCATTCTCACTAGAAACTCGTGTTTCACGATCCCCATTCTCTATGGCTTCCCAAATCTCGGAATATGTAGGATCAAGCCTACATTTTCCTCTAATAGACTCAAGTAGCTCACTAGTAATGTGAGTAAAACTCGGTCCGTTGAGCATAGGCATGCGGCTAAGAGAATTAGCCACTACATTTAACTTTCCCTTCCTGTACCTAAGCTCATAATCAAACTCTTGAAGGGTCTATGCCCATCGGGCCTTACGACCTTTAAGATCTGTTTGATTAGAGAGCCACTTAATGCTCTCTTGATCAAACACTATCGTGACTTTGGCACCATATAAGTAATGAAGCCACTTCTTCAAAGCATGGACAATTGCATACAACTCCTCCTCATAGACATAGTAATTCTTGTAAGCACATTCTAGTTTCTTACTCTCAAAAGCTACTGGTCGACCATCCTGAACTAAAACTGATTCTATAGCAAAATCATTCACGTCAGTCTCAACCACAAAGGGTTTATTGGAATCTGTTATATGCAAAAGTGGAGCTCTACCAATTGCTTCTTTCGGTTTCTCCATACTTTGCTTTTGTTCGTCTCTCCAATGAAAGGCTTTCCCTTTCCCTTTAATGGGACAACAATTTTGGCATAATTCTTAATGAATCTTCAATAGAATCTTGATAAACCTAGGAAGATCCGTAGCTCTTCCAAGTTTTTGGGATGTGGCCATTCCATGATAGCCCTTACTTTTTTACGATCCATGTGGATTCCATTTTGGGAGACTATATGCCCAAGGTATCTAACCTCTATTTTGAAAAATTCACACTTTGACTCCTTAGCAAAGAGTGAATTTTTCCTCAACACTTGGAATTTTTCTCAAGTGTTCTAAGTGCTCCTGTTATGATCTAGATCAGAATATCATTTAGAAAGTCTACTACAAACTGCCCTAGATAAGGCCTTAGTACACTATTCATGAGCTTCATGAAAGTGGCGAGAGCATTGGTAAGACCAAAAGGCATTACCAAAAATTCAGTGTCCATATCTAGTCCTGAACACAGTTTTACGGACATCCTCTACCCTAATCCTAATCTTAATATGATGAGACCCCGATCTAAGGTCAAGCTTGGGAAAATACCTAGCTTGATGTAATTGATCAAATAGATTTTCCAACCTAGGCATCGAAAACGTATTTTTGATAGTTATCTTGTTTAGTGCTCTATAATCTATGCATAATCTCATAGAGCTGTCGTCCTTTTAACCAGGAGCATTGGCGGTGCCCAAAGTGAGTTACTAGGACGAATGCAGCCCTTATCTAAGTAATCCTGTAGTTGCCTCTCAACCTCTTCATGCTTCATGTTGAGAAACACTAAGCCTATAAGGTGGCTTACTAATAGGGTTAGTGTTAGTAACTACCTCAGTGGCATGGTCAATGTCCCCTCTCTCAGGTGGTAGTCCTCTAGGTAAGTCAGTGGGAAAAACATCTCTTAATTCAAACATGATATCTTTAAAACCTTTAACAAAACACTCTTGCAAGAAAGAATAGTAAAAAGCCTTGTCCATTTTTACATTTCTAGCATGAAAATATATATCAAATGAAGTGTCTGTACAATGCTCAAAGTCCTGACTATACAAGAAAAAGATCTCCTGTACATGCTGAAAATGACAAAGACTATACAACTCTAAAGATGAGATGAGAGGTGCACTAGGTACATCTCTCTCTTCCCCTATATACAAAATTTAGTTCCAGTTCTTTCAAACTCAAGAGTGTTGTTTTGGTAACTGTGTTTAAGTGTCTCCGAACCCCCATAGCCACTCTCTTCCTAATACAATATCTGTCCTCTTCATATTCATGGTTTGAAAGCCCATATGGTCAGTGTAATCCTGCATCTTGACTTCCACATTGAATACCATAGTATCCCATATCCTCGTGTTCTCCCATAGTGGCAGAGTCATCTATCATGACTCACACCCTAGTCCCGTGTACATGACCATGAAGTTTAACCAAGTCATGTGGTCCAAACTCAAGTGACCGCAATGATTGTGTCAAACAACATGTGTGCTCAATGTCCTCGTGCATCACTTCCACTCCTTTGGAGCTACAGTTTCCATGAATAAGAAGTGTTTGCACTAGGTGGACCGCCTTTTTGCCCTTATCAGGGGCCGTACTACCTACTCTCTGGTCCTTTCTTCTTTTCTTCCCTCTTTCGTAGTGGACAATTCCACTGTGAATGGCTAGGAGACAAACACCTAAAACACATGTTCTCTCTTATGGCCCTCTCAAACTTCTCAGTAGGTAATCTGGGCCCTTGTAATCTTTGTTTCTTGATAAAGATTTTGTTTTTTTCCCATTGACACTTTCTTCTTGAACTTAATCGTACTAAGAGGTTTGAGGGGCTAATCTGTCTCCATAGGAGATCTGAACGTACTTTGATCGCCTCCTCAAACGTCTTAGGTGTATTCCTTCTTGCCATCTCTCTTGATGGCTTTATCTAAGCCCCTAACAAACCCTCTGGTTTTTTGAAAATCATCAAATCCCTTAAGTTTCAATATGATCTCCCTATAGTGGGATATATAGACAGATAAAGGCTTACATCTCTGAGTGATCCTATCCCACTCATCCTAGTTCTTCCCTTCCTCATTCTCAAGAAGAAACTCTTTCAAGAAAAGAGTTTCAAACTGAGCCCCGTCTGTATGGATGGAATTTGCCTCCTTGAGACTTATCCACCACTTATAAGCACGCAGATCACGCGAGAAGCTCGCCTCTAGCACACGATAATTAGGTGGGATGCCCTTTAGTCGGTGCCCTTCAGTTGATGCAAGTCATTCTAGTTTTGCAAAAAAGTGTAGACCGCATCCTTATTTCTCTCACAGTCATCCCCATGAAGGTAGGTGGCTTAAGGTCTTTCAAGAGGGGAGCTTCCCTAGAACTCTTTCCTTTATGCTTACTAGGAAAAGGGACATCCTTCCTAGCCGTCTCCATAGGAAGAGTAGGCATTTCTCTTTCCTTCCTAGCTACGAAAGAGGTAACATCTATCTCAAGTGAGTTCATCTGAGACTTAAGCTCTTCAATGAGCAAAGTCATGCTACCAATGTCTCTCTCTAGCGTAAGGGTTTGTTCTTTGAACTCTACAAATTATTTGTGTGAGACAAACTCATCGTAGAGTTCCACATAAGAATACTCTTCTTCTTGTGGCTCTTTTCCCTCTACTTTTTGCTCAACTTCTTGCTCAAGCTCTACCTCTTCCATCTTATGGTCAGGTCCTCTAGTTGTTTCTCTCTCGGTGGAGAAGTGTGGTCTAAAACTTCCTTACCCTTAGGATCCATATTTCACCTCCCTCGTTTACTAACTAGAGTATGTAAAAGGAATGGAAGTAAATTTAATATGCAAGAAAGAGAGAAAAAGTAGTACTAGAGCACTTCACTGATACAAAGTGATGCTTCCAAAGTGGAATTGAAGCAATGTCTGAAGCTTTAAGGTGCTATCTGCAATCCTCGCTAGGCCTAAATGAAAATTCGAAATGTCCAGTTGGCCGAAGAGGGTTTTGAGCACCAAATATGAGCAAAAACAATGCTAAAAGCGTATATAACAATAGCTCCAAATAAGCAAACTGAGCCAAACTGAAGTACTCTTGGTTTTTGCCAGTCTTCGCCAGTCCAAAGTAAGTGGTCCAACACCTCTACTTTAGCTACGAGGCTACTCCAGGTGAAAAAAGTCGATTCCGATGCCAAATGATCAAAATCTAGGCCAAGGAGTGGATGCCTAGTTTTTGCTGAAGCGCTGCAGAGGGATTTTAGTTGGGCAAAACATCTCCAAATCAAGCATCATTTGTTGCTATCCAAGACTTAAGAGTGTAGCTTCGTAATCCGACAAAGATCTTTTGAATCGAATGCCGGAACGCAAAGCTATGTGTCGGAGAAGGTGCATATGTCAAGGGTGGGAAGTGAAAAAGCAATTTCTCATGGGAAGGTGATTTTGGAATTTCAAAACTGAGTGCTTCAAGCTTTTTCACCTACTCCAATAGCCCATACCCAAAATCCTTAGCCCAATATACATGTATATATCTCTTCCTTCCCCAAAAATTTTGTATACTCTTTCAATTGACTCTCTAAAGTTGGCAAGAAAATGGATTATCTACCTCTTTGGAGTGAGAGTAGAGATGGCACCTTGATCCTTTGCATTCATGGATCATTGAGAGTGCAGCATCAAAATCCCACATAGCAAATTCAGAGCGCCAAAATCGGGTATAAAAGAGGCTCTCTAGCTATCACTCCTTCGTCCAAGGGAAGGAGAGGAGAGCCTTGTGCTCCATGGGCTTTCTCCGCCTTGCATGTGGGCATTCTCTATGGGCGTTCTCCGCGGGCATCCCCGCCTTGTGCGTGGTTGCATGACTGTCTCCTGCTATGATACCGTTGTTGGATATAGCTCTCGATGATCCTCCTTGTTTTTGGAGTTCTCCAGGCTCGAATTCCAAGACAACAATCTGACGCCGGCTACAAACATGGAGTGAACACGAATACTTCGTGAACTTCACCGCCCAGCCTCGCGCTCCTTCCCATTAAACCTGTTTCTCTAAAATGCCACAAAAGGGTGGCCATATGTCGCTTCACACATAGGTGCCACATGGCACTCATGTGTGAGCCCGTCTAACTATATCTAGGAGGTGGTTCACACCTCCTCTTCAAAGATACCCTGTGTTACATTGGTCTATGTGAAGATAGTGAAGGGAGGTAGCTTTTGCTCTTGGAGCAAGTGACAACTTCTTTTCTCAAGCACTCAGTTCATTTTCTCTAGTCAAGGAGGACTTCTCAACTTGACAACTTGCTGGACCAGGCGAAGTGCTGGACAGCACTAGGAGTGGCTCATCGACCATCTTAGGATCATGCTGACCCAGTTGCTGAACTAGGCTGTGCTTAGTCGATGAACAATCTACTGACCAGTCATCTACATGGTATATAGCTTTCAGCCAGCTCTCAACTGTGTTGGCCTGCTTGTTCTCTGTCATTGCTCTGTCCTAATTGCAGGCTTATGTACAGCAGCTTGATGATGTCATATGTTGGGTCTACTGCCATATATGTATAGGATAAAATTTTATAGTCTACTTGCTGCTATTTTGTATACTACTTTTGTTTCAGGTCGATCGCATAAGTTGAGAACTTTGAATCACCGATTTCTGAACTTTGTCTCCCTTGCAATCTGAGTGATTATTTATACCAAACATTGTCTGTACACTATGTAATCAAACAAGTCTTAAGGAAGGGACACCCCAACCATGCTCATTTCCCCATTGTGCCAGGTGTGGATACCTCATCCCAAGGCAAGAACCCACCATTGTGGCTGCCCTGGATGTCCAGCTACAACCTTGTTACGATGCCTCTAGAAATTTGGAAAATGAGGTACATAGCACTTTCTTGTGAGGATGTCTCCCAATCAAGTCGAAGGATGGGTTCTTAGAACAAAGCGACAAGCGCTATTAGCGGAAGATGTCATTTGCAGGTATGGAAACATTTAGAAGATTATTGTAGATTGGGAAGAGCTTGAGTGCTTCTTTTTTTAATTCTCTTTGTTGGAGTTAGACGTCTGCGGAAGCACGCAAACAACACAAGGAAGAAGAAGAAGCTTGGAGCCCAACACACAATACTGAATGTATTACCACTAGAGTGTACAAAGATAAGTAGCCCATTAGGACAATAGGCATATATACAAGCTGGGGGCAAAAAACCTCCTAAAGAGGGGAAAAAGTGCCCCGGCGGTCCTAGTGTGTTCACACACATCACTACCTAAATATATCAACAAATCCCCTTTGGGAGTGATGCGATGAACAAGGAGCTTGCACTCATGTATAAGGAAGTGCCAAGCTATGTGGAAATCACTCCACAAAAGAAAGTAAGCTCAAAGCTTTGCGGAAAGCTTCAAACTTCTCACTAGGCAGAGCCTTCGTGAAAAGGTCTGCAATGTTCTGCGTGGGCACATATGCCAAGCTGATCTCCCAACCCCTCTCCCTGATATCTTATAATGCACCTCAATGTGCTTAGTGCGAGCATGGAACACACGGTTCCTCACAACCGCCAATACTCTCTGACTCTCAGTGAAGATGGTGGTGGCAGAAGATTGACCAACACCCAAATAAGCCATAAGGCGTCTGAGCCACACACACTCGACAGTTGCTCTGAAAGCTTCCCTATACTCAGCCTCACAACTGGAAGTGGCCACAGTAGGCTGGAAGTGGCCACAGTAGGCTGCTTCTTGCTCAACCAAGATATACATGAGCTACCAAGCATGAAGCAAAAGCCATTAGTGGACACACGAGTGTCATAGCAACCAGCCCAATCAGAGTCAGAAAAAGCATGCAAATGTGGCGGTAGTGATCCCCCCTTGGGATAAAACAACCCAAGTAGCCGAGTACCACTCAAGTAGCGAAAGATGTGCTTAACTGAATATCTGGTCGAGTAATGCATAAGTAAATCAGGCATCCAGCATCCTGCTGATCAGAAGCACATCATTAACACGCTTAACATAGAAGGTGCTCTCAGTTGGACTTTTCTCAAAACCATGTGCAATCAGATAGGCATGTATCTTCTCATGCCATGCAGGTGGTGCTTGCTTTAAACCATATAATGCCTTGTTTAACTTGAACACTTGGTTTTTATGCCCTTTTTGCACAAAGCCACGGGGCTGAAAAACATACACTTCTTCATGCAAGTCACCATTCAGAAATGAAGTTTTAATGTCCAAGTGATGTACATTCCAACCATGATGGGTTGCAAGTGCATAGATGCTCCGAATGCTCCGAACAGTAGTCATACGGCATGTAGGTGCAAAGGTATCATCAAAATCAATGCCTCTTTCCTGTGCATAACCCTTTGCAACAAGCCTAGCCTTATACCTGTCAACTGTACGATCAGGTTTACGCTTCAACTTGTATACCCACTTAGTGCCAATGGCCTTCTTGCCGGGAGGTAAGTCACATAAAGACCAAGTACCATTCTTCATTATTGCATGATGCATCATATTCAGATTGCATAGCAGCCATCCAATTTTACGAATATTGTGCTTCATCAAACGAAACAGGCTCAGTCTAATCATAGAGACTAGATGCAGCCATAGCATAGCAATCTGATGCAAAAGAGGCACTATGAGAGCCTGATCGAGTATGATATGATAGAGGTGCATCTAATTTGGTGTCATGCAAGGTCTGCACAAGCCATTTTGGCATAATTCTTGCCTGCTCAATATCAGCTCTCTCATCAATAAGTGTATCATGTAAATCTCCATCAGAAATGGAGTGATTTGCATCATCACATGAAACCTGCAAAGGCTGAGAAGTTGCCTCATTAGGACCAGCACTAGACTGTCCACATGTAAAAAGAGAGCAAAATATCATACATGTCTTTGGAGCTAACAGATGTCTCCTTAGTACATGAAAGGAATGGCTGAATAGCATCTTCCACACAAACATCACGGCTAACCAGAATGCGTTTAGTCTGTGGATGATATAGACGATAGTCTCTACTTTCAGAATTGTACCCAACAAAAGTACATTTTACTTTTTCATCATCCAATTTTCTGCGATGTTGTTCGGTTACTAGCGCATATGCCAAACAACCAAAAACATGAAGATGAGCAACGGATGGCTTGCGGTCATGCCAAGCCTCATATGGAGTGATAGACTGCAGCGCTTTAGTGGGACACCTGTTAAGTACATATGCTGCTTACATGACAGCCTCAAGCCAGAAACTATGTGGTAGAGCTTGACTCCTGACCATAAACCTCGCCATTTTCATGAGTGACTTGTTCTTTCGTTCAGCAACTCCATTCTGTTGAGGTGTATACGGCACTGTACACTCACAAACATGTTTTCCAGGTGCCTCAAGTTTTGGCAAAGAGGACACCATTTCAGATTTCTGCAGGCGTAGCAAACTAGCAAAATTCAGACGACCAAAGTGTGCATGCCAAAGCTTTGCATCTTACATAGCCTGAGAATCATGTATTGCACATGCC
Source organism: Ceratopteris richardii (assembly GCA_020310875.1). NCBI lineage: Eukaryota > Viridiplantae > Streptophyta > Polypodiopsida > Polypodiales > Pteridaceae > Ceratopteris > Ceratopteris richardii. The sequence continues at coordinate 124,694,598 of CM035429.1, read as the reverse complement.
GAATCATTTACAGATCTTTCATAGTCTATGAGCTTATAGAGCCCACGACATAAAATGCCAAAAGCAATAATCACGTCCCCATTTGATAGATCATGAACTGTACATCTGTCATCAACAAATTTCACAACCTAGCCAATCTTGGCTAATGCAAAAACTGATAACAAATTTTTCTTGATCCTTGGCACAAACAAAGCATCTGATAAAGTGAAAGAACTACCATCAGCAGTAGTCAAAATGATCTTACAAACTCCCATAACAGGATAAGATGATTGTTGGCGCATGTAACAGTATTTCCTATAGGGGCAGGCTCGAGTGAAGAGAAAAAATTGCGCTGCGAGGTAATATGTTTGGTCGCCCCACTGTCAAAGTACCAAACATCTTAGTCTACTGTAGACATGCACTGCTCATGAGAAGATGGGTCAAAACTACAAATAGTAGTAAATGCCCGTTCTTCTTCCCGCACAAGATTAGCAAACTCTGTTTTTGGTGTAGAGGCCTCTACAACAACCATTCCAACCTCTTTCTTCTTTTCCTCTTTAGCAGCCAGTTTTGGACAGTTCTTTATGATATGATCATTTCCTTAACAATACTTGCAAAACAATTTTTGCTTTTCTGATTTCTTTTCATCTTTGTCTTCCCTCTTCGATAGTGAAGAATTAGCAGATTTCTGCTTACTAATTGAAGAGCTCCATTCTCCTTTGCCCTACTGACTAGCCAGGAAAGCTTTATCTGCAGCACGCATAATGGACCTGTTCTGCCTTGACTTATCCTCCTGCAACAAAACAGAGACTAACTTCTCAAAAGACAAGGCATTTGGATTGCCTTTCATCATCAACCGAAGAGTAGAAGCAAAACTTTGATATGAATCAAGAAGACCATTCAGAACAGCCTGCACAAGTGTGCTATCTGGTATAACCTCATCAACAGAAATCAACAGTTCCTTCAAGTCTTTGATCTTTGTTAAAAAACTGTCCATAGAACCACCTTCATTCATGTGCTCACTCTCCAACTGTTTTCGGAGGTAAGCAACACGAGCCTCATTCCTAGCTTGGTACAATGTGGTAAGTGTATCCCAAGCATCCTTAGCTATTCTCCAAGAGTGAATGTGAGGAATAATGGCACGTTTGACACACAAAGCTATCAATGCATGTGTCTGGGAATCTCTTCCATCCCAACAAATCTGCTCTGCAATAGGTGCAATAGAAACCGAAGGACGAACAAGAATATGTAGAATATCATCATCTTCGACACCTTCTTCGTTAGCTTCAGTACCTACAGTTGTAACAGTTGTAGGTGTGATAGGATGTTTTTCAACACCGTGCACAATTTTCCACATTCCTTTTGCAACCAATACATGTCGCATCATATAAGCACATAACGGGTAGTTGGTACCATTCAACTTATCTTCAACAACCAACATATGGAATACATCACTGCTTTCAGCCATGGCCGGTGACTAAAATGCCTTGATGCAGAACATTGACTTTAGCTCAAAAAGTTGAACAAAACTGCCCATACGAATTTTGCTAGACCTTTTGCAGACTTCGAGATGCTTATACTGGCGAACTGAAATTGGTATATACCTTTGGCACAAAAAGACGAAATAGCATGCATAAGTGCTTCGATAGTGCGTTCGGAGGCCGGAACGAGCTCAGATGAAGCGGTTCTGAGATTGCAACCGGAGGAGTGTCGACGACGCCCTAGATGAAGCGGCGACCTGCTCTGATACCAATTGTTGGAGTTAGACGTCTGCGGAAGCACACGAACAACACAAGGAAGAAGAAGAAGCTTGGAGCTCAACACACAATACTGAATGTATTACCACTAAACTGTACAAAGATAAGTAGCCCATTAGGGCAATAGGCGTTTATACAAGCCGTGTAAAAAAACCTCCTAAAGAGGGAAAAAAGTGCCCCGGCGGTCCTAATGTTATCACGAACATCAACACCTAAATATAGAACACTCTTTACATAACTAAAAGGCTTTTTGTGCATTTTTTTGCTTTTTAAGGATGCTATTATTTTATTCCCAAGTTCAAGTATGATTGTTCAATGAAACCCATAGTTGCATCGCAACGCGTTGCGAACGGTTCGCAACTTCGCAACCGCAATTTTGCAACGTTGCTACGTTCGCAACGCGTTGCTTTGCATGCATATTTTTTTTGGTA